>NDGN011449482.1:0-5000 GCA_002564285.1 Tympanoctomys barrerae
CCACACACACACACACACACACACACACACACAATAAATAAATAAATAAATGTTTTTTTTTAATGATATAATTTAGGAGAACCTGTTACCAAAGTCATTGTCTATATTCCTAGAGTTTCCATTAAAAAAAGACAACTGCTGGGTTTTCAAATTAAAAATAGCACTGTTATCTGATTGTACTGATTGGATTTCTTAAATGACTAAAAATTCAGAAGGCTCCCCTAGTAGCCTAGGAAACTAAATAGGAATATCTAAGCCTATGAGTCCAAAGAACACTGACTTTTCTGCATTTGTCTTTCAACTATAAATATATCCTAATATACACAGTTCTAAGTATAAAATATAAAAACATTTAAATTTACCCTAACTGTCCCCTGAAAAACAAACCTTTGCAAATAGTTAAGGCAACTCTAATAGATGATCTAAAACTAACATCCTAAGACCCCCAAGAACCATTTCATATCTTAAAATCTTTACTGCAGGAAAATGTAGTGTATTCTTAGCAAAAATTGAAATTTTTTGCAAAATAGTATTTTTCTTATAGCATGTAGTTCCCCCCAAAAGGCAATAAACTCTTTATTCTTGCCTTATGCCTTAAGACATAATCTGCTTTTATCCTTTTAGCAAAATATGAACCAGCTACTAGCCTGACAATGCCAAGAACCATGACAAAATGGATTATTAATGAGAAACTGAACTCCAGAACTCTATTAATTTATGTCTTCCTGTCGGATTCCAAAGATATATCAGTCTTCTCACTCAAAAGAAAAAAATGCCAACACTGTACTTTGTTTTAAAGTTCTCCACATATGAAGAATTCATTATCCAAAGTACAGTTCTGTTATTTCAGGCTTTCTTGTAGAATAAAGAATCTTTATCAAATGGCTAAGAAAGCTGCTGACAAGTGCAAGTACCCTGCAAAATATATTTACGTCAAACATTCACAGAGAAAAACCAGGGGGAGGGACAGAAAAAAGGTGAAAGCCCTTACAACATTTCTGTCCCACCTTGTCCTGGCAGTCTTCAGAAAACTAACCCCTTTTGATTCCAGTTATAACATGGTAACCAGTATTAATACAACTGCATGTTTGTGGGCTTTTTTAATTCCTAATTACACTAATTATTCTGACATGAGGGGAAATGATCTAACAAGTGAAGAATGTGTGATTTCTTTATGCATAAACAACAATGTTTAAGTGACATAAAATATCCTTTTAAGCTTTCATAAAAGATCTATCTAATCTATGCTTATCATAATATTTATGAAATAAAAAAACCAGAAAGGAAAAATTGCTATAATGTACTCTGTGTGACCTCTGCTTTCTACAGAGAATAAAAACAGCCTTTTGCTTTTCAATCCCCATCAAAGTGGAGTAAAAGGAGGGACGGCGTTCCCGTGCTCACTGCCATTAATCATTGCTTTCTTCAAGCAAGTGCGTATTAATTTCTGTCATCCCAAACATCATCGAGTATTGTTACAGCACCGTTCACTCCTCATTCACCACCAGTTGTTACCAGTTTCCCTACACTGAGCAGAGACAGGGTGAATCGTGTGGATTTCAGTGTTAGAGGCCTTTATCCCTGGGGTGCTGACACCAATTAAGCCATTTCAAGAAGAAATGAGAACAGGCCCAACCCTTCCATGTAACAAGAGCTTGCACCTAGCTTTGGCAGGTTGCCATTTTCTCTGGCTTCACACTATAGAAATACTCTTCTCCACATCCTTTTGAATGATTCAGACTGTTTACATGTAATCGGTAACAATATCTTTTTGTTCATTTCTGCAGGTCCAAACTTAATGCTCAACACAACCTCACACAAAAGACTCTGATAATGTAGATGGTAATCCAAGAAGATGAATGATACTATTACGGAATCATTAAATTCAGGTTACGAAATAAGAGCATATATTCCCTTTAATCGTGTGACATTTTTTTAGAGCATTTCAAGCAAAAATTAGACTGCAAAAGCTACTGCTTTTCTCAAACAGGATTAAGTGAAGATAAAATATTTTACTCTACTTGCTGAATTTCAGCGCTGTATTTGCTGAGATTTCATTCATATACACAGGAATATAAGAGACTTCCAGGGTAAGTAGCACAGTTTGTGTCCAGCTTAAAGAAGCTTATTATCAAATACTGTATTGACATTTGCTTTCTTCCCGAGTCTTTGGTCAGGCACTAAGGGCTAGCCTTTGCAAAATGTTACCTCCAAGTCAAAAAAATCTGCCCAAGAGTTTAATTAATATCATTTTTGCATCACTAAATATAGAGATCCATCAAATTCTTTCACAATATTGTTGATTTTTTTTTTTGACCGCTTTAGATCTAATCATTCTCCTTGTTTTAGACATTTACATCTGCTTTTAAGTTTTTATGGTTGCCTGTTGGCAGGCAGCAAAGTGGAGCTGTCGATGCTACTGCAGAATAATGCAAGGTTTGTTATGAATTAAATATTAGAAACCTTAACACAGCGGCCAATAAGAATTATTTGCCTTATTAAAGCAGCAGAAGACGCTGATTAAATTTTCATTGCATTGCAGTCTTTTTCCCATTTCTGCTTTCAATTCATCATTCTAATGTATGAAAGGCTCGCCGAATAATGGCAGGGGGACTTAATTTCTGGAATGCAAATATAGCAAAGAAAATACCATAAATACCCTCCCAGAAAACATTAAACAGTCAGTTCTAATCAAGTGAATACTAAGTAAATATTCTCTTAAAGGAGAAAAAATAAGTCAAATGTGAAGAATTTAAGACAGAAAGCACAATTACCTATATAACAAATATACACACATACATATTGTGGCTGAACTATTTTTTTGTGTGTGAACTGCACTTCTTGAAATCCTATGCAGGCCTTAGAGCACACTGAAGAAAGGGAATATAGTCACGATTACCCTCAGCTTTGCAGTTTGTGAGAATTTAATTATTTTTACTAGGAAAAAAAAAAAATGACAAGAAGAGTAATAAAACAATGTGCATGAAGTAGTACTCAGCCAGAATAGCAAGCAGCATTTCTGAATTCCTACATTATGTTTTAAATTTACAACATTTACTGTCACAAATATATTTAGGGAATAAACTGCCCCCTCAAAAAATACCATAATCACATTTCCTATACTGAAGGTTGTTCACGTTTCTGCCTTAATGTGAGGAAGAAAATGAACTTCAAGTATCCATTTCCCCTAGAGAAAATCTCTTCCTTGAAACTCTGCAACTAATGAAATGGGGATCTATAAATAGCAGCATCATTACCATGAGAGCCTCTGCTCAGTACCAGTCTCTGCAGCTGACCCTCTTTATACTAATAACTACCAGACTTCAGTCTCATTCCTCTATAAGGTGATCAATATTGGGACAGTTAAAAATGTGATAGTAATTTAACCTACAGAAATGGTATTTACCAAGTTCCTAAAAACATGCAATCTGCCTGAACTTATCATCTTTCTGCTTAGACTTTACTGGAAAAGTAGAGCTTTTCACTTATTGTTTGGGTTTTTTTTATTATTACCATTATTAACTGAGATGAGTGGGGCTCTAAAGCTTTTTCTCTAATGTTATAGAGCCGTGCATCATGACAAGACAAAAGCCATAATACACCTGAAACGCTCCCTGCTGAATCTCTCTCGATGAACCTCATTAAAATGGTTACTCTATTCCAAATATTATCCACTGAAGCATTACTGTAGTAAACTCTTGCTTGAATTGCTGAATACAGTGATGGATAAAAATCAGCGAGCATTTAACCAGTAATGTAATGATTTGAAACAATGTTTTACTCTTATTCAAAATACAGTATTTTGAAATGCAGTAGATCACTTTAAAAGTTAACCAATATTTAATATCACTATTGGCTGTAAATTAGACCACAATAAGAAATGCTCCTAAAGGATCTAGGGGGAAAAAAACTATTCATTAGATGTCTATAGAATACACTATCACTATATATAATCTGTTGGCAATGAGCTATTTATGTTGCATTTTATTAATGGTAAATATTCTGCTATATTTACATCCCCTGCATATAAAGAGCACCATTGTTCACTAATTTCATATCTCTTAAAATAAATATGATAAAACGTTCCAGTGGGTGGGTGAGTTTAAAGCCTTTTATTCTCAGTGACAAAATTATTGATGACAACATATTATAAGTGAGACTTCCTCCATATACACATGTCACAAAAAAATTTAAAATACTGGTATAGCTACACACGTAGAACATTTCTTTTTAAGTGAAAATATAACATTTCAACATTAAACACAGTGTGGCGTAATCAAGAAAATATATGTGAATTCAAAGGTGACATCAAATTTTGCACAAGCCTAACTTCATATTCCAGTTACTTGTATAGGTACTATATGCACAGCAAAATGTAATTAGCTTAATTCAAATACAAAAGACATGGCTCATTTTGGCACAAGCAGATACACATGTGTCATCCTGTTTTGCTCACTGGTGTGTTTACATTTACCAAATGGTTAACATACAATTAAAACACAACAGACCACAGAAATTCAATACAATTTTGAAAAAAATGAATCTTAAAATAAAATGCAGATAGAATTCTAGCAATATTCTAGCAAATATAATAGTGATGTTATCTGAATTTTGTAACTTCATAAATTTCTCAAAGTGAATTTGCAGCCCTTGAATTGAATTCTTTTCTTCTGCTACACTAAAGGGAAAAAATCCACAGCAAACATACGGAAACAGTATTTTCCTGAAACAAATATATGAACCATGGGAAGAAACGATGTTCGAAAGAGTTAAATCATTAAAAAGCAATAATCCCATCTGAAGCCTCAAGAACTGAAATTTACAATTTAATGAAAATGAATAATTTGTCTACTTCTACTTTTTTTTAAAGTGACAAGTATAAAGATGGACTTAAACTTCCACAGCCCTGAAATTCAAGCCCAAAAATAATTTCTTGTGACACAGTCTTCTTTCAATGATCCCAATGCACAACCAACTGTGTAGTAAGCAGTTTGGATAGG
>NDGN011449482.1:7500-17539 GCA_002564285.1 Tympanoctomys barrerae
AATCCTACACCCACAATCCAATGTAAGAGAAAAATAAAATATTTCAATATTATTTGGTTTAATTAAAGATATTCATTATACACATACCTTTTAATGGACCAATAGTCCCAATCTACATTATAAATAACCTGGACCAACTGCAGAGTAATGTCTGAGAACAATTATCACAAAACTAAAACATGGATGGCTGTCAGTTGGTGGCAGAGTTCTTGCTTTCATAATAAATATAAAATCAATTTCCTGCTCTAGTTCCTATTCCAAGTTGAAAATGATATATCTGACTATGAATTCCAACTACCTCCATCCATAGTTTTATTTTTTTAAGATAGGAAGGAAAGAAAAACAAAACTTACGATACCACCCACCTAAGTCAATTATAGACAGTTGGAAAGTAAAGATGCACACATAACCTTGTCATTTCACATAGGTATAACATCTACATATATAGCATATGTTTCTTAATGTACTGATTTCTCCTCCATCAAATATTTCATTATCTTATATTTCATAAGTCCTAAATAATTCCTCTATAAATTTTATTTGAAACTCTTATTTCATCTGAAAGCCTGTAGAAACCTTTTGTCTAAATAATAGGTGATTTCAAAAGCTTTGTATTCCCATTTCAATAAAAAATAATTTCATCTTTTAAATAAAATTTTGCAAGTAATCTGAAAGAAGCTAATGAGGATTCACTGATTTAACCAGTTCAGGAAATCTGAAAAGAGAATCAAAATTTAAAGTAACCAAGTATTTCATTTAGAAAAGCAGCTAATGTGTAGCTACAATAAGTCCTCTTTCTAGGGAAATATAATCAGGACTTTTGTCTCAGGAGAGACTCTCATCCCTCTCTCTGGATACACATTCCTAACTGCCATTAACAATAACGGGTACCACACATGCACACCCATGCACATGGAGGAGATGCCAGCCTCCGTAGGCTACATGCGTGGCAGCTGTGGTGACTAAATAATCCATATGGCTCTGAGGAGAAGTTATGGTTTATTAGGTTTGAAGTCACAGCCACAGTGGTGGAATTCAGACACTACAACTAAGGCTAAGCCCTAATATGAATGCCTTGTCCAAACCTTCCATCTAACCATACCCAGAGATATCCAGTTAGACATTTCACAATTCTATCAATGGTGTTTGCTGGTAAAATTCCTGTGTTCAACAAAAACATAAGGGCTGGGGAAATAGCACAGTGGCATAAGTACCTGCCTGGTGAATGCAAGGTCCTGAGTTCAATTCCCGGTGCAAAAAAGAAAGAAAAACTTAATCTGTTCAAAGGCCCAAAGAAATTCGGTATTCGTCTACCTTGACACATCCATCCCAGTATTCATTCATCAATTTCCTCACAAAATATTTAAAAAATCACAATTGGGGCCGGGGAGATGGCTCAGTAGAATAAGGGCTTGCCTGGCATGCACAAGGGCCTGAGTTCAATCCCTGGTTGGGTGAGGTGGGGGGGAATTTAAAATCACAGTAGTGCTTTATAAAGACAAAACCAAAGTCCTGACAAACCACAGTAATAAAACCAGAATCAAATATGAAATTCTATTTTTAACATAAACTAATTATCTTCAAATCAAATACATGCAAAAACATAAATTCCACAGACTATATAAAGGGCAGAGTTTAAGCACTGATCCTAATCAATCCAACTTTTATGGATTTAAGCAAGAATCTTATTATTCATTTAATATAGTTTCTTAAACCCAAGTCAACAATTTTTTCTGTTCCTAATGAAAAGAAAATTCTGTGAAGTTCAGGCTAGTAACACTGACTGACACACAAACACACAGTAAGTTTACACTGCTGAAAAGTTAAGTAATAATGGTTCACTAGCCATAGCCATGTTGCTAAAATTATGTTTTATGAAAAAGACATCAGGTGATACAAACTCAAACATTTTCATATAACCAGAATACATGAAAACTTCATATTCTATAATACTACCTTTAAGTAACAAGAGGAGGAAATATTTCACCAATGTTTTAGAAGCTTCCCCAGATCTTTCAATTTTATTTATATGCAAAACCAAGAGAAACTTTAAAAAAAAAAAGAAAGAAAGAAAGAAAGAAAAAAACAAAGCTCCTCCTGATGCTAAAGCTCTCAATTTACTGACAGGCAAATGGCTTCATGCTGCCACTTAATCTCATTTCTTGCATAATGCCCTCTAATTAGCATATCAAAGTGAATTAATACTTCTAGGGCATTAGCAATGGGGAAATCTGCTTCAGGCTCACAATAGCAGTTAAGAGAGAGCCAAGAAATCCTCAAAAACACCACAAACCACTTTGCATTGCAAAACTGTTCAATTTATTTATCCTCTCTCTCTAAACACTTTTACCGCACACTGTTTTACTACTGTTCACCAAACAAAATGATAATTGCCAAAGTTACCAGCATCTGTAATGCCTGTTTAGAATCTTAATTTAGATTATGTAGCAGATAATTTCTATATGCAGCCATTTGTTTTATTATAAATGTTAATATAGACAGTGGAAATGTTGACATTCTCTATTAGTTAATTTGAATTTGAAATAAAATTTCATGAGATTTTTTAAATTTATGAATTTTTTAATTTTAAGCCACCTGCTGGACGCTGATGCCTAAGAAATAAGCTATGAAAGCTGATGTATCACATAAAACAAAAACCAAAAAAACATTTTGCCCCTAACATATGTTGTAGTCTCCCAAATAATGGTTTCAACATTGCGAAAAATCATCAGCATTAAAAGGATTACACTGTATAGCAAGTCCTCAGTATGATCACACAAAAAGGGTTATTGTTCAAAACAGCTTAACACTTTGAGGGAACTTAAAGTGAAAGAAAACAAGTATTAAAAAAGAAAAAGAAAACAAGTACAAAAGTTTAAACAATTTTTTTTCCATAATTACTTCAGTGGTTTTCAATGCTAATAGGTTTTAACAAGCAGATATAAAGTCAGTCCAAAAAAGGTGCTTGGCCAATTCAACACACTGTATCTAATTTCTTTGCCAAACATACCAAGTTAGTACCAAAGCAAACTTCACTTACCACTAAAAACTACAACATACGATATTTATGGACTGTCTCTGAAAAAATAATTAAGGGATCTGGGTTAGAATTCTACCCACAAAGAAGGTTGTTAAAATCAAGTTTTGAATATTAATGAAATTTATTCTCTAAATGGTCTGTGTATAAAGGCAAAAAAAAATGGTAATTTTTTCAGTGGCTCATTCACACATTATTTTTTAATTTACTTGCTAAATATAAAACTGTCACCTACCTGTGATAGTAATCTGTTTGTGTGATTAACTTTGATAACTTTTTTAAAAATCTGACAGCCAGGCCTGAAAAACTTTGGCCAATTTATACTACGCCATGATGCGAATTGTTTACTCTTCATACTTACAGACTCAAATGACCTACTAAAGTAGAACAAATGCTTGAAAAGGTCAACATGGGAGGGGGAATGTATAAGCTCTCAGTCAGGTGCTACCTAAATCATGCTGATACACTGATAAATGACCAAAACACAACCCTGCTGAGAAAACAAATAAAACATTATTCTCATAGTGTCGATGTTAAAATAATAAATGTATAAAGAATTTTACATATACAGGAATGGAGAAAAATGGTCTAAATTCCTATTTAACTTGTATTAGTACTGATGCGGCATAGTATAAGTAGATACGTCTTGTGTGAGAATAAAATAAAGTGATATGTGAGGTGTGGTCTGAAAAGTTTTGAGTTTTATAGCCTCATTTCATATGTCATTTCATCCTATGCAATGCCACCATATACTACTAAATAAAATACAAAAAAATCAAGTAAGGTGTTCGTTTGTATCTTAAGTAACCTCTCAGTGTATAAATTGAAATACAAGTGAAATTAAATAAAAAGCAAAGTATCACAGTATGAAAAACGTACACAGGTGTATTTTATAAAAGCTCTCAACCTGTGTTTTTAGGGGCAACATGGGCCCTCCTTTGCCAGTGCACTAATATACCTCCCATTCAGAATAAAGTTATATAAATTATTAAAACATCGTTGTATGTGCTTGCTTCAGCAGCAATATGCCAAAATATCATAGTAAAATCCAACATAAAGTACCAAAACTCTACAAATCTGTAATTAAATGAGGCTCACTAAAAAAACTGAGGCATAAAAGATCAAGTTAGTATTGACAGTATCTTTTTTGGGGGAAGAAGAAAAAGGAACAGTGTTGAAAAACAGCCCTACATTTTAAAGATGACATCTCTGTGATACTTTTATCATGAAGTATAAAAGTATAAAACCAGTTTGGCAAAGAAATTTTTCCCATGGTTTCTATGAACAGAATGTGTGTACGATTTTTCAAAGACAAGGAGGAGAAAAAAAGAAAAACATATCCTGCCTCAAAATGTACAAAAGCTCCAGTAGCTATATAAATCCATAAAAATAAAAAAAGACAACATTCTTAAATTGCTTTAAGGAAAATACATTGATAAAACAATATAATTTATGACACTTTCAAGATACACTGACTATATTTTTAAGTATTCCCCAAGTAAACAGATCATAATGTCAGTCTAAAATTGATATAAATTTTGAAACATTAAAAATCCTCAAATTTTGCTGCCCAATAACTGAACATAAGAACAGAGGAAAAGAAGATCAACCAATTGTTGCTATTGTTGAAGGTGAGCAGTAAGTTCATGTGGAAGGGTTCAAAAATTCTTTTTTTTTTCTACCTGCATTTATTTTAGAAGCTGTCCATAATAAAGTTTTTCTACACTATAGAAAGTAGGCTCTTAAAACAGAAAAATGGATTATGTATGGCATGTGGCATTTTCAAAACTTTGGAACAAATAATTATATTAGACATGGTATAAGATCAACCTAGAAAATGGAATAATAAATACAGTAATATTTAGACTCCTATATAATAACTCATCTTCCTTGGTAACTTTTCACTTGACAGATTTGGCTTTTATACATTGAGAATTAAAATAATCACACAGCACTATACAAAGAAAAATGTAACCGATTTTTACATGGAAGGTTTAAATAAAAAAACAAGTAAAGAACAGTGATTGTCTTTAAACCTGTAAGGTCAGAATTAAGTACACAGAGGTGTTGACTGAAATTGACCTGTCCCTCTGAAAGCTAGTCACATAGCAATAAAGGTTTAATTTCACATCATATACTAAGTACATATAAAAACTCACCTGTAAGCTACATTCACGATTTAGCTTTATTATCTAAAATTCTTATGACTCTTTTTAGGAAGGAATCCTCTACAAGCTAATCCTTTTTAATAGTAATTTTCTTCTCCTTAAACATAAAAAATACTTCAACCAGCCCAACCAGCCAAGCAGGCAGGCCTTCTCTTCCCCTGCGGACACCTCCTGCAGTAGAGAAGTTCATTAAGTTTTATGATCTTCCCAAGTCGGTCCTGCTTATAAGCCTCACAAAGGCTACAAATCTAGCAAACCATCACATCTGCCATTAGACATTACTAGTAAATGAACGCTATTTAGGATTTGTGGTACCAATAAATCAGAGTTTGGTTGGCAGCTATCAACATGGAGTATTTTAACCTATCATTTAAAAATGAAAAGGTTGGGTTGATATTTTTTAAATACATCTTTTTTCAATGATACTATAATTCAGATTATACATTAAAATACTATTTTTCATTTTTAAAATAAATTATTCTTTTAAAAAATTTTCATTCAAACTCTTGTAAAAAAGATTTGTAAGGATGGAATATTTCACAATTTGGCAATCAAGATACCTGACTTTATGGCATTGAGGACTTTAATAACAAAGGATAAAATACAGCTTTTAAAGAAAGGAAAAGCCTTAACATAGCATCATTGGTGTTTTGCTTAGTCTAAAATGGACACATACCTTAATTTTAAAGCCTACCACTTCTCAAATGCTTTCAAAAAAGCATGTCACAATTCCACAATAATACATTTCTGTCCAAAAACAGCTATATGCTAAATTTTACAAAAGAATACATTTTCAAAAACAAGCAAGCTTGTCTTATACAGTATAAATATACTTTCCTTACCTCTGAACAAGAAAATAATATAATTATGGCAGATTACCAAATTATTCGTCAAAAGGGAAAAATGTATTTTCTTATTTGGTAGGAAGAGAAAATACATGTTTTCCAAACTAAATCCTTCACATGCATCAGAACTGGCAGTACTCGTTGCTTTATCAGAAACCTCAAAATGTACTTGCAGATCTACAAATACATGGAATTTTTTAAGTTATTTTGTTTTATTTTGGAAGAAAAGCACAAATGAAATGACATCCACTGAAGTGTCAGTCTTCCCCTCACCCTAGACTCCTCAACTCCCTGCCTCTCCATTATGCAGAATAGAGTCATCACATAATGTTTCTGGTTTCTATTCACAAATGACTCAACTTTCTCTAAATTATAAAGAATTATTCTTTGGCTATTATATTGATAAGATTACATAAAATTATTTAAATAAAAAGTATTACATAAAATACATATATGCGGCAAAGCTTATTTTCTCTAAGTTTGTGGTATTTCTCAAGCGTGACTAAGGAAGCAGATGAGGGGTGGGCTCTGGAATTTGCTGCCGGATTACTCTGCTTTGATGGCACTAACATCTACCCAGCTGTTTTATTTCAAACTGAGGGCTCTGAGTCTGGCCAGCCTGTTTCTTTCTAAGACTACTTTTGCAGGGTTAGGTGGAGCTATGGATAAGATAGTCACTGGAAAAAGGAGAGAAGAGAAAGAGCTTCAACCCCATCAATCACTCAGTACTTAAATCCCCGTCCCTCTTGAGCTTAGAGACGGGCAGGAAGATGCTTCTGCCCAGACAGCATGCTTTACTCTTTGTCGGCTGTTGGCTTTTTACAAAACAGACAACATTACATGTAAACTTGGATCCGCTGGCCAAAGCACAAAAAGAAAATCTAATTTACAAGTTATCACTGAAAGCCCTAGAAATAATTTTCAAAACAGAAAAATTCCTTTTGTCAGCTACCTCTTACTTCTTAAACAGCAACAGCTCTACCGCACAGCTCTTCTCTTCTAGTAACCTAGATGCTGTTTCTTTTGTAACTCACCTTTGACATATGGTTTACTATATTTTCCTTTCAGAATGGTGTAAATCCTATGCAAATAAATTACTAGAGTTCCTTCATTATTAATTGAAGTCTGCCTACAGCTAAATATCTAAACATGAAAAGTCAGTTTGGTTCCCAAGCTCACTAGGCCAAAACTTTAATAAAGGAAAAAAAATGAAATCATGAGGGGAGACAGAAGGGAAAGGTACCTCTCTCCCTAATAATACAGTGCTGTATAAAGTTGAATCAATCTTAATATTCACAATATAGTCAATACCCCAGTGCTTAGCTGTCAGCATAAACTGAAGCAGAGCCCCAAGCAAGAAAATCCTTGGACATTAAGCAACAAAATTAAATGAGTTACCCACTTTTGGGCTTCTCAACTAAGAATCTTCAAGATGTTATCCTAGATATCTTATTTTATAGTCAGATAAAATTTACCATTTTAAATCACACTGTAAAGTAAGCTTAAAATCAATAAAGAATGTTATTACTAATTCTCAATGACTGTAGTTTTCCAAATGTAAAACACATCTTTAAAAGAATCACTTAACATTAAGACATCATCCACACTACGTGAGTGAAAACAGAAAAAGTACTTTTTACGCTCTCTATTTGCTATAAATTATGGTTTAGCATATATATTTAACAGCAATAATCCAATAATCTGGATTACTTTTAGGAAAGAACTAGAATTAGAGTAAAAAAAAAAAAATCTGTTTAAAAAGAGCAATTTGGCTGTTAACCTAACCATATTTGTACACTTAAACACAATCACATTAAATAAAATCAGCTGGATACTACTGTATCTTGGAATTTAACTTTTTCTTCTTTGCTTGAACTTTAAAAAACTGCAAGTTTAAAATGCCACATACCCAATACAAGACACAACAACAACAAAAAATAGTAAACCTTTGTTCATGTACCTTATTTCACATACAGGGAAGATCCTGCCAAATACAAATTAAAACATTTAAATGAAATTTCTATTCACATTTGAGCCTTACCATCACCTCAAAACTAAAATATCTTCAATTCAAAAAGCCAGACAAAAAAGTTCAATTGAAATGAACTGCCACAAATTTGCCTAATATGTATGTACCTGCATTCTCTTGCCACACATCTACTGCCCTGAACTTCAAAACTGTTTAACCTGTATTTGTAGACCTTTTTCTACTCGATAAACTAAACACAATTACAAGTGTAATGACTTCAGGATATAAAATTTAATATAAGTATTAACAGATGTAATATATTATATATGTCTAAACGCACCACTACCCTTACTGGATGACCAAAAGTAGTCTTTCCACCTACAACACTCATTCAAACATGCTGCTGAAGTCTGCTCAATTGCACTTATTCTTCCATCAGTAGAGAAGAAGCTTAAGGCTCAGTAAAACAAAGTTCAGGCGATGCTTCTCCCGGGGACTCAGGACTTGTAGCAGGCATCCAATCTCCACTGCCCCTTTTAAAAACTGACACAAACAAGGCAAAAGGAGACTGGATAGAGCTTCTGGTGCTCCGGAGCCCCCCTCCATCCCTGCAGCCAGGGATGGCCTTTACTAAGGGCGGCGACCAGGCCTGCTCCACACCTACACTTCATTTTGCACCAGGAGCAGAATTGAGAAATCGACTTCAGATTTATTACAGGTTTTTTTCTCAAGATCAGGAGGTGGGAAGGAGAGAATGATCAAAGATGGCGGTGCCCAAAAGCAGCAGCTCTCAACTGGAGTGTAAGGAGTAGCTCCAAGCCCACCTCAGGGGTCTACAGGCCCACTGCGGGGCGCAGCATCTTACCTGTTTTCTCTTTTATTTCACACAGGACGCTGAAGAGCGCAGGTTTCATTCTGTGACAGTTCAGGGCATGTTTCCTATTTAAAAAAAAAAAAAAAACCAAACACAAAGGTATTAACATCACCTATGGAATAATATGGCGCCTTCCTTTAAATTAAACCCAAGATTTAATACCGGTCCCCTATTTTGGAAAGCTCTTGTGAACCACAGGAAGTCAACAAAACTCAAGTTGACTAGTTCTAAACAGCTGGTAAGCTCCGGTGGCAAAAGGGCCAGCCAGGACTCGGCGCGACCCATCAGCCCCGCAGGCAGCGACCTCAGCAACCGCAGGCACGAACCCACGCGGGGACTTCGCTCCAGGGCACCACGGCAGCTATCTCGGGGTGCGGACCGGAGCGGCGGGGCTACCGCGCCCCCTCGGCGGGGAAGCAACTGCGGGCGGCCTGCCTGCGGCGGCCGACCAGCGGGTGACAGGTCGGCAAAGTTTGCCAGCCGGTCTCACTCCCTGAAAACTTGGCTGCCCGCGCCGGACCCGTCCGGAACCGCCCCTAGCCCGGCGCCGGGCTGGAATACGGCCGCCGGCGGCACACGCGATGGGGTCATCCCGCGGACAAGGGAGCGGACGCAGCGATCGCGGCCCACAGAAAGTTGCGCGTCCCTGCCGCTGGACCAGGCCTGGCGGGGCAGCATTGCGCGCGGAGGTCCGGCGGGAGGTTTAAATCCGCGGGAGGGGGCGGACGCGGGGACACGGTAGACGCGGGCCCGCGAGCCTGCGCGCCGCCGAGTCCGTCTGGCCCGGGAGCAACTTTGCGGAGTGCGGCTCCCGTCCCGTGGCGTCACAAGGGTCCCCAGGCCCGGCCGGCGGCTGGCGCCTGAGAAAGTTCCCACCCAAGCTGAGGCCCCTGCCCCGGGCGCCACCCGGACCGCGACTCGGCAGCGGGCCCGGCTCCCGCGCACACACAAAAGATGCTTAATGAGACGACACCAACTTTGCTTGCGCCTCGTCCAAGCTCTGGTCGGTGATGGTCATGATCTGGTGGAGGATGTCGCCAATGTCCTGCTTCCTGCCGTCGCCGTCCGCCCCTTCGTGGCCGTGCGGAGGAGGCGGTAGGGCCATGCCCCCCTGCACCGAGTGGCCGGCCAGGTTCACCCCGGCCA
>NDGN011449493.1:0-10196 GCA_002564285.1 Tympanoctomys barrerae
CATCCTTCTTGTGTCATTTGGGACAGCATGATGACATGTTTACACTGAGTCACCATGTTATCCCTGGTGACTCAGGGATTCAGGGGTGCTCTTGGATTGAGGATGACACCACATCCTGTAGAAGCTTCTACAGAAGGGCTGCAGACCAATTCCTGCCCACGGCAAAAGGCATAGATCCTGGACCCTGATTCTCCCTAGGCGGACACACCCCATGCCTGTGGCTGCCCCCTTTTCTCCCTTCAGGGAAGATGCTGTGGCTCCTTGAAGAATGAAAAGCATCATCACCCCCATGTAGCTGCCACCAGCCCCCCACCCCAGCTCCTCCAAACTTCAACTGCATTAAAAGAGCTCACTGCTTTTGCAAGCACAACTTCAAAGCTAGGCCCCTTGCAACAAATTCCTGGATCTCAGCTGCTTCTGTGCAGAAAATCTGTCTCCATTCCATTCTTCTCTCCTACCCCCTGTGGGGGCAAAGTCTGGTGGAATAATAAGAAAATCACCAGGTAGGAGCTAAAACTGCTGCTCCAGGCAGGGTCCACATTCCCTCTGCATTCCCTCCTTTCCCTGCGCATTGAGAAGCATCTGCTGTCAGAGGTAGAACAGAGGCTGCCATGCTGGGGCCCCGCCCCCTGCACCTGCTTCTTCTCCTCAGCCCCCACAGCCATGTCCTAGCCAGAACCTGCCCAGGCTGGGTGGGTGCAGCTGGGGAGGTGGGATGGGAAGCCCTGTGCAGTCCCAAAGGCAGCCCCCTACCCTGCGACAACAGCACAGAGCAAGCTGAGGGGCGCCTGCCCTTAGAGCCTCACCCTGCAGGATTTCACACCGCTCCTGCAAGCACTCGCTTGGTCCTCTGCTCTTTATCTCCAGCCTCATGTCCTCCTAGAGGCTGCAACTCCCTCTTCTTACTCTCTGCATCCACTCTCCCTGCTGGGGAGTAGAAAGTTCCCTGGTGTAAATGTGTGCCTGGCAGGGCCTCATGGCAAGTTTTCCTGGGAAGGAGAGGGCTCCTTCTTGGTTAGACTTCCTAGGGAAAACCCACCTGGGCAGGAACAGGCCACCCATCTGCAGCCTCCTTGTGGAGATCCGCAGTGATGGACAGTGGCTCCTTGCTCTCTCTCTCTCAGCTGATCGTGAACTGGTCTTCCCACAGGTGTGCCTTCTCACAGGTGTGGCTTTATGCAGGTGTGCCTTCTCACAGGTGTGGCTTTATGCAGGTGTGCCTTCTCACAGGTGTGGCTTTACACAGGTGTGCCTTCTCACAGGTGTGCTGTCACATAGGTGTTCTAGGAATCCAGGCCCCACTTATTCCTTGTCCTCCAGACCCTCTGCCCCCCATCAGGTACACATCTGTGTGTATGTGTATAACAAAGTGTATACTCCACACATGCACACCAAAAGATCTTGGCCAGTCCTTCACCCAATGTATTCTTGGGGACCTGGGGCTAGGAATTCAGCTTTTAGAATTCTCTGTGACCAGCTTTCTTCTCTGCTCCCCACCTGGCTTCAGTATTCCTATGAAGGGATGGAGATCAACAACCTGCCTGTGGAGCTGACGGTGGTGTGGAATGGGCACTTTAACATCGACAACCCTGCTCAGAATAAAGGTGTGAAGGGGTGGGCATAGTGGGAAAGGCAGGGGGAAGGATGGAGGGTGGCACCCCTACTTGCTAATCCTGGATATCTCCCTCCTGCTGAGTCCCCCCCTCAGCCTCCCCACCATGCACATTTCCCTGTCACTTCTTGGGTATGGGCTCCTGGCTGGTGGTTTACAGGAGGGGAGCAGGACAGACTTGCTGGGGAGAATTGCAGAGAATGCCAGCCCATGACTGCTTCTCTGTGTGGCTCTCTCCTCAGTCCCAGGGCTCCTTTTCAGCCTTCTCTGTCAGACTGGCTGAGGGGCAAAGCTGTCTTGGGTCTGCACTCCTAGTGCTTCTCCCTGGCCCATCCGGCCCACCTCAAAGCATCTCTCACCCTTGCCTCCTGCAGTTTACCTCTACAAGTGTGGGGCCATGCGTGAGAGCTGTGGACTGTGTCTCAAAGCTGACCCAGACTTCGAGTGTGGCTGGTGCCAGAACCCAGGCCAGTGTACCCTTCGCCAGCACTGTCCTGCTCACGAGAGCCGGTGGCTGGAGTTGTCGGGTGCCAACAGCAAGTGCACAAATCCCCGAATCACAGAGGTAAGCCATGAGAGCCATGTTGAAGGATTGCAGGCTCCCAATGCCCCGGTGACAAGCCTGAAGCTCTAGCAGTGGCACAGGCCTCACAGGGGCTGAGGGTACAGAGCCCAGCCCAGGGGACAAGGTGAAGGTCACAGTGGAAAGCTCCCAGGATTCGCCCAAAGCAAGACCTAAGCTATAGGAGCAGAAATGGATTTGTACACAGAGGTACAAAACTAAGAGGGGGCCAGGGCAAGGCTAAACGTGCAGATGTGCTGGACACAGAGAACGAGATGTCAAGCCAGGCTCCACTGGGTCCCTGTGGGGCACCCTGCAGCTAGTTCATTGCTATCTCCCAGGCCTCAGCATCCTTACCTCTATGGGAGAGTTATCAGGATTGGGTGGGAGAGCGAATTGTGTGTGTACATTGCCTAATTACCATGCCACCTCCTCCTCCTTGTTAATGGACATCATTAAAATAGGACCAAAGATGCCTAAACCCAGGAAATCGCTGCCCCTGGGGTTCACGCAAGTAGCTCATGCTCTTCACTGCACACTCCGGCAGAAAGACCAGCTAAGACATCACTTTCCACTGTGACTGAAGTTCCTTGCTCCCCTCTTAGAGCAAAGAAAGAGGTCTGTACATCTTTCCACAGACTCTTCAGCAGTGGGACTGGGCCTCACACCTGGCAAGGAGGTACTGTGTGATTGGTGCTCAGCACCTCTTTGCAATGGTGCATGCTGGTTATGATAATGAGACAGATGAGGGAGAGAGCAAAGAAGAGGAAGAAGGAGGCTCAGGCTCCTACAAACCCTGAAAACAGACTGGTGCCTTTGAATGCATGCATTGTCCAATAGTCTCGCAGTGGCCGTCACAGTCCTAGGCTGCGTATATGTGCAGTGCCTTAGAGTTGACATGGTACCTTTCCATCCCTCACCAGTCTGCACAGTAGCCCTCTTCTATTAGGGTCCTAGAGTTGCTGTACCAAGCTACCGTAAACAACATGGCTCTAGTTTGCACACCCCCACTCACAAAGTGCACACACCAGAACTGCACGACAGCTGAAAGAGTCTTCACTTTTGTGGGTGAGTCTCCTCACCCTGTAAAGTGACCTCACTGGGTGGCCCTTAAAATACGCCCCACACCTCGGCCCTTTCACGGTCCGCACTCCTGGTAATCCAGATGTGGCTGCCCCAACCAGCCCCTTGTACTCCTTTGCCTACAGAGGAGCTAAACAGGTCAAATGCTGGCACATTTAACCACAGAAGTGTAGCAAGAGGCCAGGTGAGTGCCCCTCCTGCTGCTCCTGGTCCCCTTCTCTCCTTTCCAGCCCACCTCACCCTGGATCCTCTGTGGAACCACTGCCCCCACACCATTAACGAGAAGCCAGCCCTGGGGACACAACACACGGCAGCTCGGAGTGTGCTGGGTACAGCACTCAGAATGACTTGCTTTCTTTTTGGCTTGGGCCCAGGAAAATCACAGGGAGGAGGCGACAAATTAAACAAATCTCCCTGCAATGGAGGCTATTTACCACCTCCATCCTGGCATCAGCCCTCCAGGGAGCCTGGACTGGGCCAGAGATAAAATTCCTTTTATAGGATGACAAGCCAGGGCTGGAATTTGATGTAGACACTGCTGCCAGGTGCCAGGGCACACTGGGGACTGACCATCTGGGCAGGCACTGGGGACAAACCAGACACTTCTCTCTGCCTTCCTTACTGCTGTCTGCCTCCCACCTGCAGAGTAGGCCTATGTTTCAAAGGAAGCTGTTTTTCCACTACAGTGAAGCTCTCCCACCCTGTGCACCTCCATCTGAGAATGTGCACCTGCTCACGACGGATGTGTGAGAGGAGGTGGCCTGGGTAGGCGGACACTTCATTCCCCCAGCAAAGCTGCTGCTCAGGGGCAGCCAAACCTAGTGGCTTTGCTTCCCTAGCTTTCAGCCTCACCCAGGATGGAGCCTCAATCGTGACCCTTGCTGGGTAGGACAGTAGCACATGCTAAAAAGATCCCCCTAGACGTGGGCCAGGACCCAGGGGCAGGAGCCTCTTCTGGTGGGTGAGGTGTGGAGCGCATGATGGGGTCTCCATGGCCATCCACAGCCACCCTTCCAGGATGCCCCTGCTTGCTGAGCCCTAACTTTCCAATCATGAGTCTTAGCACGATGGTGGCAGCTTGGGAGGAGCAGGCCAGACATGTTGATCAGTGCATGAGGGTAAAATCTAAATGAAAGCTACCCCCAGGAGAACCAAACAGTGAGTACAAGCGTATGACCAGTGCTCCTAGAAGTCCAGAAAGATGCTCAGACAGGTGTGGTTTTACAGCTCATGATATAAATAGGATGCTGCCCTAACAAGACTGCAGGAGCAGAGAGGTGTGGGCCCTGTCCACACGGGCTCAGAGTCTGAAGAGGAGGGGCTGGAAGGGAGAAGGATGAGGAAGCACACACACACACACACACACACACACACACACACACACACTTATCATCAAACCAAGTGGAAAAAGAAGGCGCCTTGGAATTCCAGTGGGAAAAAAAATCTGGTCATGGGAAGATACATTTGGGAAGGATCTCTAAAGCTTCCTGGGAGGCTCCTGGGTGTTCTGATAAGATGATTTTATTTTCTGATGTGCGCCAAGGCCTAAAGACTTTAATCCGAAGTTTCTGCTAGTTACCTAGAAATACTGCAGTTACATTCCATCCTGCCATCTCTTTTTCTATGAGACGAGGAGACACATCAGAGACTCCGGACACAGCTCCAATGCCATACACCAACAGGCAACTTTGCGCAAGGCCACGGCACACTAATAGCCCCACACTGTGGGTGCCTGCGAACTCTGAGCCACTATAGGGATTAGCACGATGGAAGAAGAACGGACAGGCTCTTGGCCCCATCACCGGAGAGCAAAGGCACACCTGGAGCCGATGCAACGTCTTCTCCTTCTCCTTGCAGATAATTCCAGTCACAGGCCCCCGGGAAGGGGGCACCAAGGTGACCATCCGGGGAGAGAACCTGGGCCTAGAGTTCCGGGACATTGCTTCCCACGTCAAGGTGGCTGGTGTGGAGTGCAGCCCTTTGGTGGATGGCTATATCCCTGCGGAACAGTAAGTGGAGGTCACCCCGGGATTGCCGGAGGGCAAAGGTAGGGAGGAACATGGCCTGACCCGAGTGTCCTAAAGCCCATATGCCTGGCGTCACAGGTGTTTCAGATTTAGGCTTTTCCAGATTTTCATAAGTATAATGAGATGTGGTTGTGATGGGCCCCCAGTCTAAACGTGACACTCTTTCATGTTTCATGTACATTTCATACACATGGCCTTGAGGAAGTTTGATACAATTGTCTTAATCACTGTGTACGTGAAGTGAAGCTTCTTGGTAGCGAATGTTTCACTTGTAACATCAAGTTGACAAGCAAAACAGAGTTTAGAGCATTTCAGAGTTTGGATTTTCAGTTTGGGGGTGTTTAACCTACACAAGGGATAGTCCTGTTAAAAACAGAGCCTCAGAGCTGCAGTGGGGGGCGCAGACGCCCCTGATGTTCTAGAGGATTGGAAGTATACCCCTCACACGCTGCGACTTGCAGCCCCAGCTGCATACTGGAAAAGCAGAGAGACCAGAAGTGGTGATCACAAGGAGGGAAGGAAAGTGAATGCTACCTTCCTGGGGCCTGGGGTGGAGGCCAGACACAGCACAATTAAAGCCTGCCGGAGGAGCGGGCATTCAGCTCTCTGTCTGTGTCTAACTTTGAACTCACAAGTACATAAAAACTTCATATATGAGGGAGGTGATATTTCAAATCAGCAAAGAAAGACAAGATCATTCAATAAATAGTTCTGATTAACATCCTGGAAAAGGTACAATATCAGATCCTTATTCCATATAAGACACCAAAATAAATTCCAGATGGATTAAAGAAGTAAAGATAAAAAATGAAACTGTAAAAGGATTAGAAAAAAAAAGGTGAGAATTCATTTGATTTCAGGAAGAAGGTATTATAACTGCAAAAAAGACATTATAAAGGAAAAGATTAAAGAATTGAGTATATAAAACTTTAAAACTTGCACATAAAAAAATCACTACAGGCAAATAAAATAGTGAGAGATAAGCCAGGAATGTGATCAGACCCTATCACAGCTAATAGAAGCATTCCTTAACAAATTAAAAGACCTTATCAATGAAACAAAAATATAACAAAATGGGAAAAGAGCACAAATGCACAATATACAAAAAATGTACATTTTTGTGACCAGCAGTCACAAAAATGCAAATTGAGGCGACAGACACACTGTTTTAGAAATAAGTACCCAGTGTAGACCAGAGGCATGGGAAGTTACAGACAACAAATCATGATAAGGAGAAATCGAGATGAACTTTCTAGAAGGTATTTGGAAATATGGGTCAAAAGTCTTTAGCCTGGCCCTTGTACTTCTAAATCATTCCTTAAATAACCAGACTGCATAAACGCTTATTTGCAGGAATGTATATTTCAGCTTTATTGATCATAAAAATTCATAAGTCATTTGTATGTCTAACAATAGGAAATTTGTTGATGGCAATAGTTCTCTGTTCAGATGCTCTGTAACTTCCTCTGGGATGTTTGCTGATAATCCCATCAAAAATTGAAAATATAATAAATCCAAAATGCATTTAATACACCAACCACCCCACCTTAACAACTCAGTGCCCAGAAGAGATTCAGTCCTTTTCTGCCACAATGACAGCTGTCTGGAATCCGGGTATCATTTCCACCACCCAGCATGCAACAGAGTATCATGGGGCATGTTGGGAGCTCAGGAAAAGATCAAAGCTCACAGTTCACAGTGAACTTGTGTGGAAGTTCCATGGAGGGGGCATCACTTCTGCATCACTGCAAAGTGAAAATACTATAAATCAAGCAATCATACATTGGGGGCCATCTGTACATGCAGTAGATAGTAAATTACAAAGCCGCTAAATCTGATATTATCAAAGAATCATGACCAGGCATATATTGAAGGTATTTGAAACAAAACCAGAGATTACCAAGCAGAATATAGAATGTCTAATTAATTCTGTAAAAGAACAAACAAGGTTGGAAACATACACCAAAATATTGACAAAGGAAATCTCTGGGTGGTCCAGTTTCAGGTAGTGGCAGTGTGTGTGACAGGCGCTCTTTTTTTAATGGCAAAATTAAAAAAACTTCTTTTAAAACCGTAAGTCTAACTTCAGATGTATATTCAATTATGACATAAGAAAGAGAAGACTAGAGCTTTGTGAAGAACCAATAACTATTATATTTCCAAAAGAATAGACCACTACCTCTGGAGGTCTACAACTGGACCACTCCCCTTATCTATGTCTAGGAAGGACAAGGGCTACTGTGGAAGGGTGGTAAGGAGTCCCTGAAGGCCTCACTGCTTATCAGAAGACCCACTTGAGGAAACATGTAGAAATCAGTTCCCTTACTACTAACTGCACTCACGTAGCCCTTGGAAAGCCCCAGTATAAGCCTAGAAGCTCTGTGTGAAGATCACTGTCCAGTCCAGGACTAGGATAAAATGAAGCTCATGGTTATGGTTTGTGTCTAGTTATCCCCCACAAAGCCTCATGTAAGTTATGGGGCAGAGGTGGCTGGAAAAGAGAGTAGCTTGAGGGGCGGGGCCCGAGGTCCAGGGCAGTGCCCGAGGGGCAGGGCTAGAGTGGCATGAACCATGAAACTGGCTAGCCTGTGACAGGAGCTCTTATGTCCTTTCCATTTCTTTTTACATGGTGTACTAATTGTGTCATCCGGGCAAAAAAATATATATATATAATTTTTTTGCAGGACTTTTCCTCAGAAATTCTTCTTAAGAGAAACATAAAAAGTAGAAACTATGAAGTAAAGAGACCAATTTAACCACGTATACTTTTGATCTTTCACGTGGTAAACAATGCTGAAAATCAAGTTGAAAGCGATGACAAATTGGCACAAAATAATCGTGATATTTATAACAGACAAAAGCTAACACTCCCAATTCCAAAGGTCCCACATAAAGACACTCCATCAGAAAAGTAGAGAGGGCTTCAACGGAGAAGTCAAAGGAAAAGCTACAGGCACCGGGGAGATGGCTCAGCAGAATAAGTGCTTGTCTGGCAAGTGCAAGGGCCTGCGTTCAATCCCCGGTTCTGAAAAAAAAAAAAAAAAAAAAAAAAAAAGGGAAAGCTACAGAGGAAACATGCACACATGAACATGTTCAGCCTCCCTAGCAATAAGGGAAATGAAAATCAGAATGAGACATTTATGCCTAGAATACTGGAAAATCTTGCAAAGCCTTGCTGATATTTAGTGTTGGCTTAAGAGTGAACCACTACTAGAAGTGCAAATTGGGATAAACTTTCAGGAGCATTATTTGGCTCAATCAATCAATCAATACCCAAGCCACTTAACGCAGCAAGTTCCCACCTTAGAAGTATATTCTAATATGTATGCAGGGCTTAGGGACGTTGACATCATTTGGTTCATTCTGTAGGAGCAATTGAAGGAGGAGAAAAATTGGACTAATTTTAAGCGCTTCCCTGGCAAGCGCAAGAATCTGAGTTCAATCCCCGGAACAAACAAACAAACAAAAAGAATAAAATAAGGGCCGAGGAGATGGCTCAGTGGAATAAGCGCTTCCCTGGCAAGCGCAAGGATCTGAGTTCAATCCCCGGTTCCGCCAAACCAAAAAAAAAAAAAAAAAAAAGAAAGAAAAAAAGAAAAATTGGACTAATTAAATGTCCATCAGAAGGAAGGTGACTGCATAAATGGCAGTGCAGTCGCAGCAAAAACTATTGTGAAGCTCTTAAAAAAGTATAAAGGGAAGCCCATGCTATGTAGTTGTAGGATATGGCATATTTGTATGATTTGGACATGTGTATGCATATAGAACATTGAGTACATGTATGTGTATGTATGTGTACACAGTAACATAGCTGTCTCTCAGTATCCCAGGGGGATTGGTTTCAAAACCCCTAATTGATACTGAAGTCCAAGAATGCTCAAATCCCTACTATAAAGTAACACAGTACTGCCACACAATATGTACACATTCTCTCCTACATTTTAAACCATTTCTATTATTTATAATACTATATACAATGGGAATATTATATAAATAATTATTATAGTGTAAATGGCAAGAGAAAGAGTCTTTACATATTCAGTATGGACACAATTTGGTGGGAGGAATATTTTTGAACCACGATTGACACAATATACATGTAGATCCCATGGATATGGAAGGTGGGCTGTACACATGTTTGGGCAAGTTGTTTAACTTTTCTGTGTCCTAGTTTCTTCCTTTGTAAAATACTATATTATCATTATTTTATTTTTATATTATTATTAAATATAAAATTATATATACATATGCAAGTCTGCAAGGCTATGTATCCCAAACACCTCCCCACACATACACATATAATATTTCTTTGCCAGGCTGGAAGCTGGGCTGCTGAGAACAGAAAATACATCACTGAGGCATCCAATCACTGGGGCAAGTAGCTCTCAAGTGAAGACCTGAGAACTTGAGGCCAGCTTCATGTGCTGGGCCTGAAGGCTGTGGCCCTGGGACAGGGCACATTTTCTCTCTGGCAGCTCTACGTCCTAAGCTGATTGGCTGAAACTTTCTCTCCACTTTCACTAAAATTACATGAACAGTCATGAACTAGGGACCAAGTGTCTGG
This sequence comes from Tympanoctomys barrerae, assembly GCA_002564285.1. NCBI lineage: Eukaryota > Metazoa > Chordata > Mammalia > Rodentia > Octodontidae > Tympanoctomys > Tympanoctomys barrerae. The sequence continues at coordinate 9,849 of NDGN011449493.1, forward strand.
GGTCAGAAGACTCAGAACTCTTCTAATCTCCCTCAAAAGTTTCCACTTTCCTTAGGAGTATCCAAGGATATACCCAGGAGTATCCTTGCAGGAAAATATCAGGGGGCCAGTTGTCACTTCTTTGTTGCTGGGACAGAAGACCTGACACAGACAGCTCAAAAGAGAGGCGCTTGTCTTGGCTCACAGCCTCAGAGGCCTCAGCCCATGCTCAATCGACTTCACTGCTTTAGGCCCCTGACAAGGTTAACCCATTGATGAGGTTCACTCCATCATTTTTAAAAATATTTTTATTGAGAAACAAATAGCAATGAGACAGTTTCAAAACCAATTACTAGCACAGTTTCAATA
>NDGN011449499.1:0-14616 GCA_002564285.1 Tympanoctomys barrerae
GTGCTTTGCCATGCTTGTTCCAAGTAGGTGCTTTAGACCACTGAGCCATCTCGCCAGCCCCCAATTTTTCCTTTTGATATAGGGGAATTAAACTCCCCACCTGAAAGATATTTGGGACGAGTTCGTATTCTTTAAAACTGAAGAACAAATTTTAGGAACAAATGGAGGTTATGAGCAGAATATATTTATTGGGGAAAGAAAGCTGTCCCTTGAGGGACAGAGGGGGGGCCCCCAAACAGGTGTTCCCTGGGAAACTGTCTCTTCCATGGACTTTTATATAGGGTAAAAACCATGCGGGTCTAAGGTGGAGAACATGGGAACTCGCTTAGGTGGGCATGAGGTGGGATAAAACAATGGTCAACCAATGAGATTATAAGCACCATTGCTCAGGTAAAATTGATTAGGTCCAGGACCAAATGGGGAAGTGGTAAGTTCCGCAGCAAGCAGGCTGGAGGGCATGAATACAGGACAGTCTCTTCCTGTTGAGAATTGGGTGAGTCACTCACTTGGGCTCTTTCAAAGTGATTGATACCTATTTAGAATATCAATCGCTGATGCCTATCCCTAAGGAAGTATGTGGCTGCCTGTGTTTACTTTTGTCTTGAAGTTTGGCCCAAAGTGGGAGTGTCTGTCTCTTCCAAATTTGCAAATTCACCTTGTTTTCCATGTTGTCTTCTTTTTATTTTAATGAATTTTTAGTAAGGGGTCTACAGGATCTACAGGGTCTCACTACACACATCGGATTCATAGTGATCTTCCTGTTTTCAACCTCCCAAGCACTGGGATTACAGGAGTATACCACCACGCCCAGTCTCAGTTGCCTTCTCAGTGCGCCCTGAGGGTGGGGCTGGCAGGTCTGGTGGAGGATTGAACTCCCCGCCCCTGCATCTGCCTAAGCAGGTGCTTTAGTTGGCTGAGCTATCTGGCTGACCCCCATATTGTCTTCTTGGGGGCCTGGCCCTGTCTGACTGCCTATAATATTTCTAATTCAGCTGCCTACAACACTTTCAATGAACTAAGAGAAGTTAGTAGTGTAACTATCTTACATAGTCTTTGCTGTTTGCATTTCCCTTCTTTTCTCCATTTCCCCATCCCAGTTTCTCTTTCATTTTGAAGTTTCTCATTTTACAATATCTACTGTATGTGAGATAAGACTTTTCATCTGTTTCCCTTGTAAGGGAATTTCCTTCAGCCTGGAATTAGTTTTCAGGTATGTGTGGCAATATTTTCTTTTTTTTCCCTTGATATGGAGACTATTGAGGTGCCTCTGACTCAGAAGGCCCTATTAATCACATTTATTTTACAATCACCGCTGAGGACGTTTACAGGATACAGTACACCCTCTGGGGAGTTGCTATGCATCTGTTTTTTGTTTCTTACCAGCCACCATTAACTAAATATGGACAAGACACAGTACCACAGAAGCTGTGCAGGAAGAGCCACAAAACAGCACAAGGTAGCTCATGCTCTTTAAAGAGTCTCTTTCTTAAAATTATCTCTGGGGAAAATCTGAGCCATTTTTCCTGAAAGTGAATAACTTGTGAGATTCAGCCACTTTAACCTTGACTCTTTCCTCTTCACACTGAGTTGAATTAAATCAACCACGTATTTTTGTGCCACATAAGCAAGTCTTAAATCTACATTTTTCACTTCAGACGTTTCTTTGGAAATGTGTGGTTTTGCTGTTTTGCCCCCCAGCCAAACAGCAAGCTTTAGATGGAATTTAGAGAAGAGCAATAAAATGCTTCCTTAGGGGCTCCTCTTTGGAGGGAGCCCCAGGCGGCCACCAGTGAGTCAGCATGATTTACCTGTGTGTGGGGACTCTCTGGTCAATTCTAAATAATAATGATAATGATAATAATTTTTAAAATTAAGTTACTCATCTTTTTTTTTTCAATTTTCTTAGCAAACCACTGCATTATGTTAAACATAAATTGCTTTAGGAGTGACAAATTCTTGTGTGTTTGGAATCCCTCTCCTAAAGGGTAAGTAAACTCAAAGTGTGTAATCAGTGGGATAATTTTACAATGGAGTCTTTAAAAGAATTTCTGAGGTGCTGTGTCTGAGTTTACATGTTGGTAAATGTGTTCTACTTGTTGATTTGCTTTCATTTGAGCCCTGAGGTAGAGGAGGGAGTTGAGAGGGTGTGCAGGGAACGTGTTCCAGCATAGAGCTGGTGTTGACAGCCTGCGTCTAGTCTTGGAGGGAACTGAGTGCCTGGCAGTAGCCTGCAGCACTCTGGAACAGAGTTGTGCCTCCAGGTGAGCTGCTGTGCTAGGCAGAAAGGGCCTGTGAGACCATCGCTGTGTGGCAGTGTGGGAAAGGGCAAGCTGGGCTTCAAGGCCAGGGCTGCGTAAATGTAGAGAAGAGGGCATTAATTACGAAGCAGAGGGAGAGAAGAAATCAGGGGAAGACTCAGAAAGGATTTCAATCTGACTTGTATGATAAGTAAGTAGGAGTTTGGCTGGGTCTGTGGGTTTCATAGAAAGGGAACAGTACAGGCACAGGGCCAGATGTACGCTGTGCTCAGCTGCAGTAAGGAATGCAACCAAGACAGTACAGCCCAGTGACTGCGAACCTTTTAGTGTTCTCAGTAGTATAAACTGCCTGCTCCAGCCCCTGCAGCCCACGTGCTATGGGTTCATCACCACTGGTATGTGGCATGCTCTGTGGATTGGGGCCATCTGGAGAAGGTCCTGGAGCCCAAAGTGATCAGGAGAGGAATCTTATCAATTGGATTGTGCATCACAGTCATCCCCCCCCCCCCCGTGATTTTTGAGACAGTCTCGCTATGCAGTTCAAGCTGGCCTTGAGCTCACTTTGTAGCCCAATCTGGTCTCGAACTTGCAATGATCCTCCTGCCACAGCCTCCCGAGTGCTGGGATTATAGGTATGTGCCACCATGCCCAGCACTTCACAATTTTACTGGTGTGTGAAGAGGAGATTTAAAAGGATTCATTTAGTTAGGAGACAGGTAGGAAGGAGCCCCTTGCCATCCTTGTAAGGGATGAGGGCCCAAACCAATCATTGGTTGTCTGGTTGCACTTGGGACACATTTGTGAAGTCAAGTAGGGAGGATTTGGTGACTGTCACTCCAAATAAAGGAGAGAAATGAAAACAAATTTGCATGGCAGGTACTCAGGTGGTGGTGAGTACTGTAGCTGAGAGAGCGGTACAATTTAGATGTGCTTGCAGGGACTCCCATGGGGAGTTATTTAGCAGGAGACAGTTGGAAATGCGTACTTGGCACATCTTCTGGAGAGGCTGGAGCAGCGGACACCTAAATGGGAACCTCTGGGGTGTGCAGTCTGTGCCAGAGCTGTTTCTGAAGGGAAGAGTGGCAGATTAAGAGGTGATAGAGGTGGTGATCGATGGCAGTGGATTTAGGGCTGTTTCAAGAGGCTGGAAGAAAAAGGAGGAAACGTGCAGTTGGCCTGAGAGGGAGATGAGTATTTCTTTTTCTCTGGGACTTGAACAAATTTGTGGGTAGAAATTCATGGAGAAAGAGATAACAGTGATCCAAGAAAAAGGGCGTAGCTGATATGTGAGTGACTGGAAGAAAAGGATTGAGTGCTCTTTCTTCTGAGACAAGCAGAAGGAGGAGAGTGTAACTAATGATGAGATAAACTTGGAGCTGGGTAGGAGAGAAATGAGAGGTAATACTTCTATTTCTTTAAAAGAGGAAGTTTTCTATGAGCAAAGGGAAGGTGGAGAAGGGGTTTGAGGATATTTAGGAACATGCAGTAGTGGTTTTGGAAAGTGGAAGAGGCCATCATTGGGCATGAGAGAAGTTTGCTGAATATTGATGGCCCAGCCACAGCCAGGACCCAGGAGTGGAGGCAGTGCACAGGCCTGCGCTGTGTTCTATATGGCCGCAAAGCCTTCGAGAAGAAGCTGGAGACGGGCGCGTGTGCTGAACTAAGGCTGTAAGTTGAGTGGATGAGTTTTGAATAAAGATACCTCGGGGTAGGAAGACTGAAGTTATTCTTGCCTGTGATACTTAAAGAGGAACTGTGCGGTTGCAGATGTGAGAGTGAGAGAGAGAGAGACAGACAGAGACAGAGAGACAGAGACAGAGACAGACAGAGACAGTGAAACAGAGAGACAGAGACAGAGAGTGAAACAGACAGGGAGAGACAGACAGAGAAAATATTACAGGAGGCAGAGTTGTTTTCACATATAGCGAGTTCATTCATATATCCATTCCTTCCATAATAAAAATACCTACTCCCTGTTGTATTATCATGCATATAAAATAGTTCTATTTTGTTATATTAAATGGAAACTTAAAAGCCAGCCTTCATGTGCTCGCTTTGGCAGCACATATGGTAAAAAAGGCAGCCTTCAATTTTATTGTGGAAATTGAATATTTTACTTTTTCATGCAGACCTTCACTTTAAAGCTTTGGGCATATTGTCTATTTGAAAAGAAAAGTATATATGTAGTGTAAATATATATAAATTTATTTAGTTTATTTGAATATATTGTATAAGTCAATTACACACAAAAAGGATAAAGTTAACAGTTTTGCCTTTGCTTACAGCTGAGTGATTTTGTACTTCCTGTAGTAGCAAAATAAAAATATTCATAGCAGCCCTATTATCATATAGATGTTACAGTGAAACAAAGTAGAAATTTAAAACGCAAACTCGTGAAGTTCGCAACCCAAGTTCCTTTTAGCTTTACACATAAATAATTTATGTACCCTGCACTTAACAGCTTTTTTCCCCCCTTCATTACCTTACTGGTTTTTTATTATTGTGTTTGCTTGTTCTGGGACCCTTGTTATAAAGCAGACCCAATCATATCAATTTATACTATCCAGAACAGCTTCCTCGGTAAGAACAGACTACAGAAACATTTATTAGCATAGAGTGTTTCTGCCAGTAATAACCTTTCCTGTAGTATTTATATCTTTTATTTGGAGAGCTGCATGTACTGTGAAAGAATCCCTTATATTCCCTTAAGGGAAGCAGATGAACAGATGGCTTCCACATCTGCAAAATGGGAGTGAGTGCTCATGGACTTTGGAAACTCTCCTAAAACTTCAGAATTCTCCGTGGAAGTTATTTAATATGCTCCTTGAAACAGCAGCAGATTCAGGGGTGGACTAAAATGAAGGCCATGTGCCAAAAAGCCATCCTTTAATCCTACTGGGATCATTCTTTTTCTATTTCATAAAGTCAACAACCTGACATTAAAGAAGACTTCGCTATGCAGAGATTTTTCTGGCAACCATGCTCGGTGTCTCTTTCACATCTGTTTTTAAAATTATCTTGGTGGTGTAGTTATACATTAAGTAGTTCTCTCTTGTGTCCCTTTCTATTCCTCCTCCTCACAACAAAATGAAGGAAAATTGGTACAGAGATCCCAACACTGTGGAACACGACACCCATACATGTGCTGCCGGAAGAATAGGACCATCTACTGTTCTCTAGAAAACTTTTACTGGGTACTTGGATGCTAGTGGATAGGTATTTTAGACAAGTGATTTCTCTGGAACTCAAGACTTGTCCTGGAAATGTCTGAATCTATACTTAACTACAGTGGCTGTTAAGTACATCAAACTGGCTGGATCATAAGAATCTATTGGAGCAACTTACTAAAAACATTCTGTTGCCTCTCTAAGATGGATTCTGATTCAGCCAGTCTGAGATAGGGAATAGAATTTTCTACTCTTTAATAAGGCAGCTGAAACTTCTGACCAGTAACAAAGGAAGCACTGAGATAAGTGATCTTAATCTCTGTTTTTAAGATTCGGTAGTCACGTGTGGCTATTAAAGTGAAAGTTAACTAAAACCAACTGAAATACTAATATAGGAAAATAACTGTAGGGCAATAGATTTGTTAACCTGCTTCATAGAAAACACTTGTATAAGAAAACATGTGCATTGGCATTGGATGTTTCTCCTTTTGCAATGATTACCTTTCCTCTGATTTTCATATCTTTATTACGAGGGCTTCATGTGCTTTGAAAGGATCCCATTATATTCCCCTAAGAATGGTAGGTGACCATGTGGTTTTGACATCTGCAAAATGTGTTCTGGAACTTTTATGTCTTTTAAGTAACTATGACAGAGCCAGCTGAGTGGGGATTTGGACCTGCCTCTTTCTACTCAACTCTGCTTTTATCAATCAGAGACCCAGTCTGCTGAAGGGAAAGGATTGAGAGTCTGCCCCGTGCTGAGACAAGCAGCTCCCTTTAGACATTGGATGCCACAGAAGCCTTCCTTCAATGCACTGACTGAATGGGCTATCTGAGGGGGACACACTGTAAGGTGATCCCAATGGTGACAGACCTCTAATGGTGACGCGGGGTAATACAGACAGATAACCCACCTCTGTTGAGTATACAGCCAACTGGAAGGTTAGCTAGTCCAAGATGGTCCACCTTTAAAATGTTTTCCTTTGAAAAATGGAAATTACAGTTTCTTCTATTATTTTTAGGCAGTCCTTCATGTATTCCAAATTTAAGTCAGTGGTTTGGATTTTGGAATGCCTTTTCTTCTACAAACAACGCTGTAAATGTTGGTTTGGTTTTCAGCCTGGCCTATAAAAACTGCAATGTATATAAAAGAAACAGTAAACTAGAATTATATGCAGAACTAGAAGTATAATATTAGTCATATATAACTTTCATTTATAGCTCTTCTTTGGTAAAACTATAGTGTACATTCCAAACCTCTGTGCTCAGAATAATTCCCCTCTTCGTCGTTTTAATGGAGGACATGTGCTCAGCTAGGTGGGATGATATTTCTGAATTTTTATTAATTCTATATCTGCACCAAAGAGTGATCTCTTATGGGCAAAAATGCAAAAGTTTGACAATTCATTGCTGGTAAGTCTGGGTAAATGACAACTTCGTATAATACTTGCAGTGATGCAAATTAATACAATTCCAATGGAGGGTGATTTATTCATTTTTATTAAAGTTAAAAGTGCATTTGCTCTTTGATTTAGCATCTCTACTTCTACAAAGTTATTTGTACACACTTACACAAATGCAAAAGACGTTTCAAACATGATTTATTACAGCATTGCTTATACTAAGTAAGAAAACCACCTAAATATCTTAATAGAGGACTGATGGAACCAGTGATTACAAATTTCATAGTGAATCGGAATCACTCAGGGATCTTGGCTAAAACACAGGTTTCTCAGTTGCACACCCAGAATTTCTGATGCATTTGCTCTGGGCCTGGAGTGCAAGCAGAGTGACAATGCTGCCCCTGATGAATTCTTCATTCTGGCTGCCTCTGCCTCCCTAGCTCACACGTAAGGACTGTACGGGCAAGCAGTAGTTTTAAGCATATTGTTATTTGCGATAAAAGTGCCAACCTTATTTTTCCATTGGACTTAACATAAATCCCCTGGAAATTCATCTGGAACAACACTGGATGAAGAATACATGGAAAGATTTGAAAAGCCAAGTGAAAAACTTTCCTGATACTGGAAATTATTCTAACACTGTAATTGAGATGGTATGGCACCAACAGTACAGGGATCAGCAATCGGTCACTGGAGCAGAATAGAGAACTGAGAACAACCTATTCAGACATAGAAACTTGATTTATATTAGAAGTATCTATATAGTTGTCTATATGGAAAAACATGGATTCCTAAATTATAGTCCACATAAAAGCTAAACTCCCACTTGTAAAATATTTTCATGCAGAAAATACTTTTAGAAGAAAACATAAGAAACTTTGTCATTATGAACAAAAGAGCAAGGATTTCCTAGACCAGACACAAGTTTAAACATGCAAATTCTTGGTCAAGAGAGCACTATAATTGAAGCAGAAAGATAAGTCATCAGTTGAGAAAAGTACTTACAATGTTTATCTATGAGAAGGATTCCTATCTAAAATTTATAAATAGTGCTCACATGTCATGAGGAAGATGAAGTATGGGAAGGGGTATGAACTCAACTGCACTAGAGTGTACATGCAAATTTGGGCATTACTTTTAACTGATCAAAAATAGGCAAAAATATTAGAGGAGACAATAGTTGAGAGTTTCTGAGCATATAGGAAGGAACTCTGCCATTTTTCTGGTGGGATATGCATGGCATAGCCACTTTATGAGGCAGTTTGGTATAATTTCCCCCAGTATTCTAGACACACACTCTAAAGAGACACATATATATACACAGCCCAGCAGATATAGAAACAAATGTTCGCAACAGCATCAGTTGTAAGAGCAAAAGAGATTAAATGTGGGATCTACCAACAAGGAAATAAGTTGCACTGTGAGAAGTACACATAGCAGTTACAATGAATAAATTAGAATGTGCAATGTGTATGTATTTCATGTGTGCTGTATGTCTGCATATTTATATATACACATACTAGAATATGAGTCAGAAAGCTACAGGAGTGGAATGGAGGCTAGATAATGGGACGTAGAAAAGAATTGTTCAGTTGGGAAGAGGAATAAGGGAGGAATAGAGGAAGAAAGGAAGGAGAAAGATTTTTAAAGAAAAGAATAAAAGGAAAAAATGGAAATAGAGTTTTTGTCAATGAAGAGGGGAAGAAAGGGTTAAGGGAAGAGAAGGACTGGGAAAAAAAAAGAATTAAGATGTTATTTACAGGCCCAAATTCCCTGTGATGACAAATAAATCTGAACTAATGAAAAATATAAAAACTAATGAGACCCAGGGATGCAGAAATCAATATGTAACTTCTTTCTTTCTTTCTTTCTTTCTTTCTTTCTTTCTTTCTTCAAGGACTTGCTTTCTAGTTTAGACTGACCTTGAATTCACATGTAGTCTAGAATGACCTTGAGCTTGCGGCAACCCTCCTGCCTCAGCCTCCTGAGTACTGGGAATGCAGGCATGTACCAGCATGCCTGGCTTTGCAGAAACCAATATAAAAAGGTTAATGAAAATTTAGATATGAAACTAAGGGGGCTGCGGAGATGGCTCAGTGGAGTAAGCACTTCCCTGGCAAGCACAAGGGCCTGAGTTCAATCCCCACTTCCGCAAAAAAAAAAAAAAAAAAAAAAAAAAAGGCTGGGGAGATAGCTCAGTGGAATAAGTGCTTCCCTGGCAAGCATAAGGGCCTGAGTTCAATCCCCAGTTTGGCAAAAAACAAAACAAAACAAACCCCTAAGAATAAATAATTTTTTTAAGCAAGCGAGCTGTAGAATAGTGTCAAGTTTGAGAATATGTATAGCAATACTCTCAATTATGTATGGATACATATGAAAAAATGTGATGAATATTTAAAATCAAAATATTGTTATAGTAAAAAAATCTTGCCATTAATCCCCCTCAACAATTCCCCTCACTTTGAGCACATTTATCCCATGTTCTTCCCACTTCTGAAGCAGTTCTAGAAGTCTTCTTTTGTGAGCGTCTTTTGTTCTGTTGTGGCTGCCCTATGTCCTAAATTCAAAAGCTTTACCTTTCATGGTCATTTTGACTCTGGAGAAGAGCCAGCGATTGCACCATCCGGGGCCAGTGAGTAAGGTGGAGGCGTGCACACCGTGTGCTTTTATTTGACAGAAATTACCATAAAGATTTTGAATCAATATAGAACATTGAGGATTGAGGCACTTCAAAAACACAAAAAAGGACCTCTGAGAACTAGCTCAGAAAGTGGCAAGAACAATGGGATAAGTGCGTCTGAAGTAAGGGGAGTATGTTAAAGGGGACTCAGGGCTGTGTGTCCTTTACTAATTTTTTTGTGATGTGGTTTTGCTCTGTAGTTGTTTTTTTTTTTTTTATTTAAAAAAATTTTTTTTTTGCTCTCTTTTTTTTTTTTTTTTTGCTCTGTAGTTTAGATTGGCCTTTAGCTCACTGTGTAGCTAGGCTACTCAGCAATATGTTCCTGCTTCATCCTCCTGAGTGCTGGGATTATAGGCGTGCATGGTCTACCACTCCTAGTATATTACAATATTTTTTTTTAAATTAAATGTTCACTATAATTTTTTTGGTACAGGGTCTCACTATGTAGAAAAGACTCATAGTGACCCTTCTGTTTTCAACCTCCCCAGCAGCTGGGATTACAGGCGTGCACTACCCCAGCAGAACTCCATTGCAAGCTCAGCGTGCCCCAGGGGCAGGGTCAGCACACAGCATGTGGTACTAGGGATTGAACCCCAGTCTCTGTGCTTGCCAAAGCAGGCCCTTGGTTCACTGAGCTATCTCTCCAGCCCTACACTATAAGTTTTTTTTTTTTTCAGAACTGGGGATTGAACTCAGGGCCTTGTGCTTGCCAGGGAAGCGCTTATTCTACTGAGCCATATCCCCGGCCCCAACACTATAAGTTTTGATCACACCTCCTTTATTATAAGAATCTAAAGTGATACATAGGAATAAACACTAATTTCACCATAGTGGTACCTGATGAAGAGGGGCAGGGGAAGGGACCTAAAAATGTAGCTGTACTATTTTGTTAAAAAAAAAAACCTCTTGAGGGCTGCGGAGATAGCTCGGCAGTCTAAGTGCCTGTCTGGCAAGTGCAAGGACTTGGGTTGGGTGCCAGTACCACATGCGGCCCCCTTGCCGAGCCGGTCACCTAAACTGGGCCAGGTGTAGTGGTACATGCCTGTAATCCAAGGAGGATCACCATTAGTCCAAGCTGTGGAGCGAGACCTTGTACCAAATAATAAATAAAAAGACTTCAAAAAACAAAACAAAACTCTTGAGGTAAGCATGAAATGTTAACATTTTATTTAGCTTTATCATTCTGCATATTTGCAGTATCTCAATTAAAACACGTACACATATAAGAAAAAAAAACCCTCTTGTTATTAGGGATCTGTTGCTCAACATACCTCTTTTCTTCCTGAAGTTAGATACACAGCAGAGACCAGACAAACTTGGTTAAAAGCACTTCATATATCATACAGATGATGGGGCCCATTCATAGCAGTCCTCCTAACCTTGATTTTGGGCAAAACAAAGTTTTAATCAGTAGAGAAGAAAATCTACTTAATTAACGCACTTCCCAGGGACCCGTAGGTCATTAGCCACCAAAGACTGCAGCTTTGAGATGGTGCTGCTGCTTAATTGGAACACCTGAAGAGGATTTAGAGGTTGTTAGATAAGCCAGCTGATGTCCCTGGTGTCTTGAGCTTTGCTAGGTCCCTGCCTTCTTGCTGGCAACTTCTGCCAGCTGAGAGGAAGCTGAGCCAAAGGTTTTCACTGTCTTCATAGACCGCTTGCCGGAAAGTCTTCCCTGCCGGGTCCATATATTTCAGAGTATATTCTGGAACACTGACATGCTGACTTTGGTACATTTTTCAATTCATTACATGCAAATAGTAGATATTTGCCTTTTTAACTTGTTATTGACCTAACAGTTAAATACATATTAAGTGAAATAGATTAAGTGTAGTGGGACTCAATGATGTATTTCAATCAGTTACATCTGTAGCAGTCAAGGTTCTCCAGAGAAATTACAACTGATAGAATGTAGAGTGTGTATGTGTGTGATGAAGAATGGCTTATGCAATTACGGAGACTAAAAAGTCCCAAGATTTGCATTTGGCAAGCTAGAGGCCTAGAAGGGTTCGTAGTGTACTTCTAATCCAAAAGCTTGGGCTGGGGCGATAGCTCGTCTCAGTACCACATGCCGTGCTGGCCTCTTGCCCAGCCGGCCATAGAGACTGGGTGTGGTGAAGTGCACCTATAATCCCAGCATTTGGGAGGCTGGGGCCGGAAGATCACTACGAGTCTGAGCTGCATAGTGAGGCCCTGTACCACATAAATAAATTGAAACGAACAAAAACAAACAAAAAAAGGCTTCAATTCAAGGCTAGAGATCTACGAAGAGCCAATAGTCTAGTCTTTGTCCAAAGGCTAGAAAAGAACCAATGCCTAACCTCAAGGAATCTGAAAGGATGAAATTCTGTTACTTGGGCTATTTGTTCTGTGTAGGATTTACCCAGTTGGATGGGTCCACCTGCATTGTGAGGATAAATCTACTCAGTCTTCCAATTCAAATGTTAGTCTCATTCAGGAATACCTCACATAGATGGCTAGAGTAGCATTTGACCAAATATGGGCACCTGGTGGACCAGTCAAGTTAACACATAAAATTAATCACTTTTTTTTTAAAACCCAAATTTAAAATCATTTCACAAGGCTTATTTATTTATTTATTTATTTATTGGCCGGCTCAGCCCTCCCAGGGGGCAGGATTGGTGGGCAAGTGGTGCCTGTGATCTGAACTGCAAGGTCCTTGTGCTTGCCTAACCTTGTCTAAAGCAGGTCCTTTAAACTGCTGAACTATCTTGCTGGTCCACACAAGGCTTCTTGACTCTGATTTTTTTTTTTTTTTAAATTGATATAGGGTCTCACTACACAGTTCTGGCCTTGTAGTGATCCTCCTGTCTCGGCTTCCCCACTGCTGGGATTATAGGCATGTGTCTCCACTCCTGGTTTTGGGGCCCACTTGGTGTGGGGCCAGCACCCCAGTTCTGGGGCCAGCATGGCATGCGTACAGGGGATCAAATCCAGGTCCTTATGCTTGTAAGGCAGGTGCTTATGCCATGGAGCTATCTCCCCAGCCCCAACTCTGTGATTCTTACTACCAAAGACTGTTTAATTCCTTCATTAATAAAAATATTTTGTTTAGATTCCTCCAGGGTATCAATGATGGGTTAGTAGAGAGGAAACTTAAAGAGCTGGCAATGACTTTTTAAAAATTTTTTCATGAATGTTCTATTATTAACCAATTTCATGGCCTTGGGCCAGTCTCTTTATTTGAAAATAGAGCATTAGAGATGACCATTATGATTCTCATCCAGATCTGGAAGACTGAAAGGTGTTGTTTTCAGCAATATTTGGAAATTGGCATGTCTGTACTGTGATCCAAATGAACTGTAATTTTTGTTTCTGAGACAGTCTTACTATGTAGTTCAGGCTGGCTGTCGACTCACTATAGGGCCTTGAAATTATGACAGTTTTCCTGCTTCAGGCTTCTATGGGCGTTTGCTACCATACGTGGCTTAATTGTATTGTGGAAAGTAGTCTCAGCTATTTATAGTTCCATTTCACATTTAATACTCTGGATACGTATATGGACTACTCTGAAGTGAACTTCGTTGTGAGTCCTGGTTGTCAACAAAGCGAAGGCCATGAGGTGCTGATACATTTATTAAAATAATTTCCATAGGAAAAGGCATGACTGTGAAGAGCCTGGGACTGTTTAAATTGTGCTATTGAGTGCTTTGGTGAGTTATTTTTTCCTGTTTACTTAGAGAATCACACACAATAGCTTCTAGCAGTTTTTCAGTAATGTATATAAATCAGGATTTTCTCCATTTTTATTAGTATATGTTTGCAGTATAATGATTACATACTAGATTTAATAACTGATTTGATTAAAAGTGAGCAAAGGAAGTCTCATTATTTCATTTTCTGAATTTCAGTCTATATTGTCCTCAAAATCAAAAAAGATTATCTAGTAAGCAAAACCAGTATTATTCCTCTGGGATCCCAAGTTCTTGTGATAGTGTCTTAAATATCAGCTGTTAGGCTAGTAATTCTCTCTTTCTCTCTTTCTCTCTCTCTCTCTCTCTCTCTCTCTCTGAAAAAGACAGCCGATCTTCATCTTCATTGGAGGGTATTAGTGAGCTTAGAAAATGACAAGAGATAAGATATATTCCCATCAGTTGTGTCGTGAGAAAATTGGTGTTATGCTGTGAGATAATGGTAAAATTCCACAATCTTGAAGTTTTCCAAATACTTTTTCCAAGTGAGAGGGAAAAAAATTTAAAGTGTCTTCTAATTATGAATAAAGAACAATATATGCATATCTTTTTCTAACATCACTAGGAAGAGTCCAGATTTAAGTACTCAGAGTTCTATAAATCTGTTACAGGCTTTTATAAGTCTGGAAAAGCTGGGTATGGTGGAGTTTTTATTTTCTATAGAATGAGGTAGTCAGAATTGAAACCCATTTTCCCTCCCTTAACGTCTTCTTCCATTTCTCTTACTTTCATGAACTTGTGAGGGTTTTGTGTTACAGTTATGTTGTGCAGATGGAACCTTAATTTATTTCAATGACTGTGATTGCTGGCAGAAAATACTGGCTTCCCTTCTGCTTATCCACTGGAGCTGCTGCTTATTTCTTTCTGTAGCATGTTACGTCCCCTTGCAGGACTAAGCCTTGTGGCCGTATTGGCCATATGAAAGATACTAGCTTTGCTTTTTTAGATCAGGGATTGGGAGAAACTCAAGGTCTCTAAGGAGGGCAAGTTCATTGTAAGCTCTGCTCAGTTTTGAATTGCTATGACTGAGAGTTTGGGAAAACAGGAAACTATGTTCTATTGTTTGTTCCTGCTTTTTATCCAGCTGTGTGCTGAATCCTGGGAGGTTGTGGTATGACTTTAACATATTTAATATACACTTAGTGTATATTTGACATAATCATGGGATCGTAAGTAATTGTACATTGTTCTTTGTGGATTTTAATATCCAAAGCGGGGCCGGTGAGATAGCTCAGCTGTCTAAAAGCGCCTGCGTAGGCAAGCTTAGACAAGCACAGGGACCGCAGTTGGATCTCTGGCACCACGTGCCATGCCAGCCTTGCTCCCAGTGTGAGCTGAGCTGGACCCCCCAAAAATCTGAAGTGAATCATGGAGAATTTACGTTGGTATACATGT
>NDGN011449503.1:0-18754 GCA_002564285.1 Tympanoctomys barrerae
AAAAAAAAAAAATTATAGTGGTCATCCTAACAGCATGTACCACGTTGCGTGCAAGACGGCTCTCAGGGCTTCTGGGACAGCATCCCACTTAATCCACACCCTACACAAAGATTCTGGCATCAGTCTCGTTTTACCGCTGGGGAGGTGAACTTCAGAGGGGTCCCCAACCATATCCACGGGGCTCAGTGTTCAGTTCCACAGAGAGGAAACCGAGGCCTGCAATGCTGGTGAGTCAAGGAGCCCTATGGACCTAAAGGAGGAACAGGAAAGCTCCACTCCTAAGCCCTGAGTGAGGCGTCACCAGGGGGAGCCAAAGGGCCCCACAGCCGCATGGCCAGCTCTGGCACTCAGGGCCATGGGTCCTGCTGACCCCTTCCGCTTCCCACCCAGCACAGAGCGGTGCCAGCCAGCTCAGAGTGGGCAGCCAGACTCACTCCTCCGAGCCCATCCGGTGGCCACAGCATCAGATCCCTGGAACAGTAAGAGTCACGATTACTGGACATCTGCCTGTTTCTTTGTCCAGGTCACCCACTTGCTCATGTGGCAATAATCTCTTCACCTCCAGCTTGGTAAAGTCCAGGGTCTCAGAGAGCTCCGAGGAAGCCTTGTACCCAGCTTACGGGCAGGGATGGGGGTGTGGGCAGAGAGCTGGGATGAAGGGCTGCCAGCAGCAGGGACACTCAGGTTGAGGATGTGAGAAGCAGAGCATCTTTGGGGCTGGGACTTGCCAAGGAGGGCCAGGGGCTGAGTTTGCCAGGCAAGGAGCTCACAGGCCTTGGGAAGGTGACATCTCCCTCCTCGGTCTCTAGGGATGCTGAGGCCCCCTTGCTGGCTCCTGGAATTTAGATCCTCTTCCCACTCACCCACCTCCGCCTGGTACGGCATTCCAGGTTCCGCGGGCGGCATTCTGTTGTGTCCCATAACACATAGTGTGGCTGCACTGGACAGGCTTCGAGGGGCTTCTGGAATAGACCTTCTCACTGGCGAGCTCCTTTCCCTCTCTATGGGCCTTAGTGCATTTTCTTCCTCCATGCAGCCTGTCCGCCAGGAAATCCCCTTCCTCCTGCTTCCTGCCCAGCTCCAGGCCACAGCACCTCTTTCTCTGTCCTGTAAGCCAACTCGCAGAGAAAATCTGCGAGGGGCTTACAGGTGTGTCATCAGTTGCTGCCACCCTGTCCCCTGATTGCTCCACCAACCAAGAATGATTCCCTTGTGACAGGAACCACTTTGTCCTCTGTCTGTACATCTGGGGAGGGGGTCCCCAGCAATGCTGACATGAGCAATTCCTTGGGGACAGGCTGCAGAGCAAATTTTCACATAAGTAAACTCCCCAGGTCATGGGAATCACAGTATAACATGCCACAACCTGCCTCCATCCCCACTTAGTTGGCTGCCATCAAGCTGGGGGAATACCTGGCCAGGGTTGGGGGCACATGAAGGGATACTGGTTTTGGTAAGTCAGATCCCTGCAAACACAGGTGCTGTCCTGTTGTCCCTGCACAATACAAATGTAGTTCTGGGTGAGAAAGTCGAAAGCCACAAGACTGAGAAAGGGACAACATACTGTCTAATAAAGGGAAGAGGGCTCTCTAAATAAAACACCAGCCAGGAGCACCCAGGTAGAAAAAAGTGGGTGCAGCAGTGGGGTAGCAGCAGGGTATTTATCAGAAGCCAGACCAGACCTTCCTTCCTCTTTGGACTTTTTGGGGGCCTTTCATCGGCCACTAGGCCAATGCCACAAGCGAATGAGAAGTTAGAATGGCCACCGGAGTGGGCGGGACCCGATCTGTCTCTGGGTGGAGGAGATGTCGGAGGGGAAAGGTTGGGCCCACACTGGCGCAGGCAGAAGGGACAAAAAGAAAAAGTCCTGTCTTTGAGCCTGGCCTGGAGAGCAGGAGAAGAAAAAAGGAGCTCTTATTGGTGGTTGTCAAGGAGATGGGCCTTGGGGTTTGCTGAACTTTTTTCCCTGCGAGCAAGCGTCCAGCCTGGAGCTGAGAGGGGCCATTTATTCCCAGCCTCGCCTCGTGGGCTGGGCCTGCCGCGGAACACCAACGGCGAGGGCGTCAGGTGGAGACCCCACTACAGCGGGAGCAGAGTGACCACGATGCTCCCACTGTCCAAGCCACTGCCCACCAGCTCTAATCGGGAAGTCCAGGCCTCACACGCCGCGGGCTGCACTCGCCGCTCGCCGCGCATTCGGCGGGACTCCATTCGGCGGGACTGCCACCCACTACACTGTCGCAGACGCAGGTTCGGACCCACAGCATCCCACTGCACAGGCCATTGTCTTGGGGGGAGTGGCCAAAAGTTCTCTAAATGCATAAGCACTCTCCGCGAGTTTGCTCCCCTTAGCTTTTTGGTGGCGACCGGGTGGCGCTGGGCACATTCTGGAGCTCAAAAAACGTGGACAGATGGCAGTGTGGCCGGATGGCTGCGTAACGATACATCGTTGTCACTGCCCACCGCACCCCCCCTCCCCCGCCTCAGTAATCCCAGGCCACAGTCCGCGGTACCCTCATTACCATCGCGAATGTCTGAAGTGGGAGGGAAGGGTGCTGACCTCACCCTGTCACTCTGAGCTCGGTGCTGCAGGGCCCAGGGGCACTAGCACAATTCGGCCCCCGGAGACCCGCACCCGCGGGCCCCACCCCCCACCTGCCGTCCGCCCTAGGGGAGGGGGCAGCCTCGGAGGCCCCCGCCCCTCCCCCGCCGGCCGACCGTCGGTGCCCATTGGCTGGACGCACGCGGCGCTCCGCCCCCTGAGGTCGCGGGCCAATGAATGCGCGGCTGTCAGCCCGTCCTCCGCGCCGGCTCTGTGGCTCCGAGCGCAGCGCCGGCGGAGCGGCCAGCAGCACTGAGCACTCTGAGCGGCGGTCGGAGGGTCCCGCGCCCCGCACGCCGGCCTGGCCCGGCCCGCAGCGAGCATGGGCGCGGCGGCCGTGCGCTGGCATTTGTGCGTGCTGCTCGCTCTGGGCGCGCGCGGGCGGCTGGCCGGGGGCAGCGGGCTCCCAGGTATGCACCGGGTCGGGTAGGGAACTAGAGTGTTGGGGGCAAGAGACGCAGTCCCGGGGCCCCTACGCCGCGCTTTTGGGGCTGCATCCTCCAGTTACCCCGTGCTCGCCTCGCTGCTTTGCAAAGTAACTTCTGGGGCCTGCGGGGCGCCCCCTCCCCAGCCCCTGGCTGGGCGCAGCAGGGGCGGGGTGGGCTGAGGCCCGGGAGGGAAAGCGGGGGCGGGAGGAGGAAGGGAAGCGCAACGGACGGCCGTGGCCGAGGGGGCCGGGCGGGGCGGGACCTGAGCGTCTAGGGGCGCTGCCCCCAGGGTAGAGGGGCGCGGGTGGGAGGAGGCCGAGTGGAGCCGTGGAGGCCAGCGCGGAGGAAAGGGCGAGAGAAAGAGGGAGGGGAGATAGAGGACCGACGGACCGAAAAGGAGACGCAGGGCAGTAGACAAAAGGACTCTCAGCCGAGAAAGACCGACGCGGAGGGCAGGGAGGAGAGCAGGAGGCCGGAGAGGAGAGGAGAAAGAGAGGCGCTGGACAGCAGGAAGGAGAAAGACAGCGGGGTGGTGGGGGCTTGGGTGGGCTGCGCTGCCCATGGAGACCAGGAGAGGTGGGGCCGCAGGACACCGGGAGGATATGGAGAACCAGGACCTGAGCCCCGGGGGGTGTGGGGGTAAGGAGAGGGGAAGCGCGAAGATGCCTGCGAAGAGATAGACAGGAGTTGGGAGAAGACAGACTGACGGACTTAAGAAGGCAGCAGATGGGAACAGAAGGAGCGGGCCCCAGATATGGACCTCAGAGGGGACAGGAGGGACCAGCCAGCAGCAGAAGTGATGGTGTGGGAGTGCCGCTGTGATTTCACGGGGACTGGCTCCCTTTCTGCCCTGACCCCTGATCTCTGGTTGTCTGGAAGCGGCTCCAGGCAAAGGCGGGGTCACGCGCTGTCCATCTTCAGGGGCGCTTCCCCCTCTTTCTCCTTAGCTGGTCAGAAGAGTCCTGTGGGCCTGGAGCTGGGTCCTTGGGGTTGTCATGGAGTTCCTAGGAGTCACACCCAGTGCGGAGGTGCCAGGCGGTTTCCCCTCTTCCAGCTGGAGTTGAGCTTTCATCAGTGCCCCCGTATTCCAGGCACTGAGCCCGGCACACATCCCAGCCGGGTCTGTGGGCGCCTTTTCCATGCTTTGGGGTTTTCACTTCTGTGAGTTCCCCTGTGAGCTCCCCTGTGTATGCCTCTGTCCCCTTCTGTGAAAGTCCAGCTGCTGGGCAGCACAAGCAAACTGAAGTCAAACTGAACCTGTGAGAGAGGTCCAGCTGCCCTCCCAGGGGACTTCCAGCCCAGGCCAGGCAGGAGCACAGCTGACCTGTGTCCCTCCAATCCCTCCGCTTTCCTCCCCCCACCCCCGCATCTCCCATTAAAGATGAGTCTATAAGGGGTGCTGGCAGACAGCCCCCACCCCTTACCTGCACCTCTTCCATCCTGATGTGGAGGGCAGTAGAAGTGGGAGGGGCAAGGAGCTGCAGAGCTCCAGCCAGGCTCCGGTCCCCATTCCCTCACCCTGACTCTTCTTCAGAAGGGGCAAGAGCCCGATCTGTGATCAGAGGCCCCTGCTGGTCTTTTCTCCAAGCAGCCCCACCCTTGCCCTGAAGCATGTAGATCAGCCATTCCTGGCCACTAGCCCCCAGCCCAGAGTCAAAGCCAGACCTGCACAGGGGCCCACAGGTGCCACTGCCCCAGGCAGCCCTCCCCGACCTTTCTGCTGCCCCCGCCCTGAGGTTTGTTGACTGCCTCCCAGCCTCTTTCCATCAGGGTTTGGGCAGCTGTACAGGATAGACCTTCCCCTGAGCATATATTTTAGGGAAGAGTCTGCAGGGTGTTGAGGGTCTCACTACTAGATCAGACGGGTAGTGATCTGCCTGATTACAGCTTCCCAAGAGCTGGGATTACAGGTGTGCGCCATCACCCAGTCTCAGTGGCCGTCTCAGCAGGGTGGGGCCAGCACAGCAGGCCCTGGATTGAGGCTGAGCCCCTGCATGCTGTATTCCTTTTGATGCCTTTCTTCCCTGGGGCGTGGGTTGGAGGAAGAGAAGGCTTGGACATTTGGGGAAGGTACCTCCATAGGTTTAGCACCCAGATGCCAGGAAGGGGGTGCATCCAAAGTGGATATTCTTAGGGGACCCACTGTCTTGCATGAGGCCAGAGAGATAGAGTAGGGACATTCTGGATTCTCTCTGGGGACTGCCCTGGCACTGCTCAATGGGGTTCTTCTGTCTGCTCACTGTATTTTTATCCATAACTGGGTAGAAGCAGCATGACCCACACTCTGCCCTTGGGAGCTGACCCCCTGTACCCCACTCTCCTGGGCCCTGTTCCCTGTTCCCTGACAGAACCCTGAGGAAAGAGTTTGGAGTGCTGTTAAGGTCCTTCTGGTGGGACCATCCTCGAAGCTGTGGTCTTAGAAGCAAGTTCACACCTAGATTACTGACTGGGGAAGAGAGGGTCACATCTGTGCTCAGAAGCACAGATGACTGGGGTTCTCCTGGTTGGAAGCCAGTCCTGCTGCTGGCCTCTGCAGGCTGGGGTGCGGAAGCCAGGGGAAGACTTGCATGCCGTGGTCTTTGGGCTGGGCAGGTCCCCGTCTTCCAGTCACCAATGGGAGCCTCCTGGAATGGCCTCTGCTCTCTGTTTCCCATCTGTAAACCAAGGGGGCAGGGTTGAAATTCTTCCAAGGACCCTGTGGTGCCAAACTCTTGAACAAGAAGACAGAAGGAGGATTGGAGCCATGTTTACAGGGCCCCGAGAACACAGAGGGACTTTCCCTGAAGTTCATTTTCCCATCATCTCCCTAGTGGGAAAAATAGCTGCCACACTTAACAGGATTCTTGTGGAAATAATGAGTCCAGAGGTATTGGTCCAGAGTAGCTGCCCCCATGATGCTACCAATTGCCACTTTACCACCCCAGATTGTCCTGTGACAGCTGTCACTGATCACCCCAGTGATCAAAGGAAGGGTGGGAGAGCTGCCCTGTCCACACCCTTCTGGCTTCTTCAGGGCCACATTTCACCTTTCACCTCTCCACCCCCACAGGAACAGTCGACGTGGACGAGTGCTCCGAGGGCACAGACGACTGTCACATTGATGCCATCTGCCAGAACACACCCAAGGCCTACAAATGCCTCTGCAAGCCGGGCTACAAGGGGGAAGGGAGGCAGTGTGAAGGTGAGTACCCTACCCAGGACCTGCGGCTGCCTGGAGGTGGCCACCGCCACCATGGGCAGTGACAGCACAGGCTTCTCTGGGTCCTCTCCTGCTTCCCTCAGGAGGCTGCAGCTGTCCTGGAACAGGGGCTGCTTCTGAAAGGGTAGATGCTGGCGATGTGACTCTCACCTAGGTTTCAGAGTCTTGGTTTTTTAAAGAATTTGAGGGAAATCCTTGAATGCCGTATTTGTATAATTGTTCCTAACTGGACATGGGGGCCAGTAGAGGCCTGTGGTGATGCATGCCCCCTGGATGCCTAACTTCAAACCAAAACCACCCCACATGGCCTATGTCTTCCCCCAGGGGACCTGCTCAGGGACTCAGGTTCTCTGTCTCAAGCTCCAGAGCTCGGCCAGATACTGGGTTTGCCTGTCTGTTCAGCCTCCCCTCGCTGTATGAGTACTGTTTGGACCACCTGGCATTAGAAACTGGCAGGTGGAAACCAGAAAGAAATGAACAATCTCACAAGGCATGGTGGGCCCATGCCTCTGATCCCAGCACTCTGGGAGGCTGAGGCAGGAGGACTGCAAGTTTATCCCATCCATGGACAACTTAGTGACTTAATAAGAACTTGTCTTGAAAATAAATAAATTTAGCAGAGGCTAGGGATATAGCTCCATGCAAAAACTCTGTGTTTGATTCTCAGCCACACACACACACACACACACACACACAAAGCAGCCACAGTGGTGCTGACCTTGTGCATGTGGGAGAGAGGTTGGCCTTGGGGATGAGTGTGGGGACCCTGGGTCGGGTCACTCATCCAGATCTTCCCTGATAGCTCCCACCTTACAGATGAAGAAGCTGGGGCTCAGCAAGAAGCGTCTTTGCAGGGTCCCCACGTTCTGCATCAACATAGCAAGGACTAGAATCCAGTCTTCCACCTTCTCTCAGCCACACGCTTGTGGCTCCTTCTCTGTGCCCTGCCCCCTGCCAGCTCAACTCTGAGAGCACGAAAGTCGAGGCGGTACTGTTTAGCTGTCTCCTTTGTGGAGCTTCTACCTGTGGCCAAGTGCTGACACGTGACATCTCCTGGATCGTGCCTGCTGTGGGCATGGGCCCCAGTCCTCAGGACCTAGGACCTGGAGCCTAACCACAGTCCTCCAGGAGGAGCTGCGGGCAGGGAGAGCGGCTCATGAACAAGAAACCTGCTGGGGTGGCTGGGGTGGCTCCTGGCAGTGCCTGGCCTTGGCTCAGTAGGGCTGTGTGGGGGCACTTTTTGACCTTCCTCTGGCCCCCAAGCCCAGTTCTCTGCAAGGGCAGGCTGAGCTTGACCCCTGGCTCTGCCAGCATAAGCCGCTGAGCTGGCCCCTGCCTCCCTGAGTCCAGCTCCTCAGGCCTACACCTGCCTCCCTTGGCTCCTGCCCAGAGGCCTCCTGCCCAGCTCCCTGAAGCCCCCAGAATCCAGTGGGAAGTGGTTCCTCTCTGCCCAGCATGGAGTTTACATGAGATGGGCCACATGTGAGATGCCAGTGAGGGGTGTGGTGGGGAGTGTGCAACCCTGGGCCAGGGAGGCTCCTTCTTGCCATGATGCCCTTGTTACCCCGTGTCAAGCCCTGCGTTGCAGCCCACTTCTGCTGTGTCTGGCAGGTTGCCCTCACTGAGCCTCAGTTTCTCCGCTGGCACTATGAGCCCACACTGTTCCCACCACAGCTCATCCTGAAGACCAGGACACAGCGCCATGTCCTAGGGACCTTCAGGCTTAGTGTGTGGCTCATGGGGGCTGTTCAGTGTACAACAGTCTGCTCCATCCTGTACAGATGTACATGTTTTGTCACCACCGCCCTCGCTGGTCCTCAGGTCCTAATCTCTGCAACCCCAAAGAGATTAGGAAGGGTGTAGCTGTCTGGCATTCCCTCAGTGCTGGGCCCCTGGAAGGTGATGATCATGGTGCAGCCCAGTCCCTGCCTCCCAGGGGCCTGCTGGCTGGTGGCACCATGCAGACTGGGTGGGAGGTCTTCACCAGCATGTTTAGGATGTGGGGGCTTTGGTATGGGGAGTAAACGATGGGAACAGAGATGATGCCAGTTAGCCACTTGAGCCCAGAGCCCCATGAGTGAGTGCTGGCGTGGGCTCTGGAGAGCGGGGTGGACCCTTTCCTGCTTCCATCAGACATTCACATCCCTGGGACCCAGCCGCAGTCCTGGTCGGCATCCCCCTACTGGCTTCCCCAGGAGGACCATGCAGACCTGAGGCCTGGCAGGCCACGTGCAGCAGTGGCATCCTGCAGCCTGCAGATCATGCCGAGGCTCACTTCCAGGCTTGCGGAGGGACACGTGGAGACCGAGAGGTGTGAGCGGGGAGCCTGCCGCAGGTTGGGAGCAGGGCCCAGGTGTGGTGGGCTATTGTTGCCTGGGTCTCTCTGCTCCCAAGAGCTGAGCACACAGGCCGTATCCCACTGAGCAGGGACCTTAAAGTACAGACTTGGGAGCCAGGCTGCTTGGGCTTAAGTCCTGCCTGTGCGTGTACCTTAGCTGTTATTTACTGAATGTGGGACACACCATTAGTGCCCGCTTCGTGGAGTATAAGGGTGACATGAGTGAAGGCATTTAAAGCCCTTGGACACAGCCTGCCGCGTAACTTGTACTGCAGAAGCACTAGTTGCTGTCCCTGCGGTGATGAGCACGGCAGGGGGGGGAGGTGTTGGTGATGAGGTTGACGTTGCTAATGGCAATGCTGATATCGACGAGGAAGGCGATGGTGATGGGGATGCCGGTGAGGAAGGGGTGTTGATGCAGCGTTGTTGGCGGTGATTTTGAGAATGATCATTTCAGCATGTCATCGTTGATCATGATAAGTTGGTCTCCGTCATATTGTTTAGTGTGCACGAAGAGAGGGAGCGTTGTCTTTTCCCTGCAATATCCTGGATCTAAGATGGCAGGAGATGAGGCATGCCATATAATGAGGCATTCACAGAAACCCTATATACACATCCTTATCTCCACAGAGACAGAGACAGATATCTGGGCCATTTGCACGGAGCTTCCTTCCAAGGAGTCACAGTTAAAAATTTATGGGGTGGAAGGCTACCCTTTGTACGGGCTTGACAAATTTGCTGCCACTTTCTCCCCCAGCAGACATCAGTAATTGATTGCCGCACCATCCACCCAGTCGTTTTTGTGGCACGGGAAACCTGTTTTCTTCCCTGGGACTCCTGGGGCTCTGCAGGGGCTGGAGTTTGGGGTACTAAGCCCCCTGCCCTACAGAGCTCAGAGACTGCCGAATCTAGAGGGGTCATAGCAAACCATTTCCTGAAAGCTTGCAGGCCCCCCCCAATTCTTCACAGGAGGTGGGGCCGGGTTGTGAAAGCCCTTAGGAGCCCTCAGCTGTGTCACTTAGAGTTTCTGCTGGTTGTGAAAACCCCTGTAGCAAACCCTGCACCCTGCACTCCCATTCTGGGGATGGCTTTTACTGCAGCTTTGAGACCCGCTTGCCCTGTGGCTGGGGTCCTCAGCGCACGCAGCTGTGTCCAGGTGCAGTCTGGCCCACATAAGGGACAGGCTGGGGCACAGAGAGTGGCCCAGAACACGGGAGAAGCGGTAAGTGAGATGGAGGCTAAGTCAGGGCTTCCTCAGTGATTCACATCTTGGCTGAACTGGAAGTCACTTGGGGGAAACGCATGCATGTGGAGACTTAAAAGGAACTTCACGGGGCATCAACACAGGCCTGTGTGTGACAGGTGACCGCTCTGCTTTGTCACCCTCCCCAGCTCTGTGCCCATCTCCATATTAACCCATCAAGCTGCGTTGGCTTTTCCTGGGCTTCCTCCTAGAATGCAGGCGCCTCACGGGCAGGACCCACGACCTGTTCAGCACCACTTGCAAGCCAGCCAGAGTGGAGGGTTTCCGATGGAGGAAAGCGTGGGTGGGTGGGGGTGTGTCCCATAGGTCACCTCCTCCAGGAAGCCTTCCCTGGTCTCCCAGACAGGTGGTATGTCATCTATGTGCATTCCTCCACAGAGCCCCTATCACCTGTTTTGTGAGGACCTCTATGGCTACTGGAGGCTGGGCCCAGAGGAAACTGGGTCCATGAGGTCAGCCCGGGTGGCACAGCTGACAGGCAGCAAGGCTGTATGCCAACCCCACACCGTGATGGCAGCCCCCCAGCAGCCTGTCTGAAGGCATGAGGAGGGGTTTCCATTGCTGTGGCATGATGGAGGAGACTGTGGGGATATTTCCTACCTTATCTCTCTCCTTGCTGCCTCCAATTGTCAGGAGACAGCTGCTATGAATGTGAGGGGCTAGAACTATGTCACCTGTCCTGTAACTCAGCGGTGACCCCCACAGGCCCAGCGCTGTGCTCAGCTCACCCACATTGAGCAGTTTTCACATCTGCATCCCTAACATTACCCGGCAGCACTCTCTTTCCTTAGTTTCTCAGATTAGCCAGATCCTTCCTACCCCAGGGCCTTTGCACACGCTCTTTTCTCTGTCTCTCCTCCTTCGGCTACAGCTGTGGAGCATCCCTGGCTCACCCAGCCTCGCGAGAATGGGCCTTTGCAGGCCACCAGAGCCAGCCCACACTGGCCTCCTGGTCTGCACTAGCCAAGCCTATTTGTGCTTATTCTGCCGGAGGGGCAGGCTGGGGTGGGGAGGGGGCATTTCATCCTCTTTAAATGCTTCAACTCATTTAACCTTAATTGCCTTGTTTTCATAGACATTTGCTAAGGAAAAGGACCAAATTATAGCTTGAATTGGGTCTTGCTAATCTTAATTAAAAGCTCTCATTTATAATCAGGACCAGGCCTCAAACGAGGAGCAAACCGCCCTCAAATGGCTTGTTTAAATCACTGAGCCCCTCTTACTAATCACTGCTTAGTCTGAACCGGCAGCGCACATCACCCCCTTTTATGTGGACTTAATTTTTTAGACCATTTATTCAAGTGGTTCATTCCACTTGCGAGTTCCAACTCAGGCCTTTCCCAAAATGCCATAATTAAAACTCTTAGGGGAAATAAGTCTTTGTTTTGGCCACAGCATAGTAAACATATTACTATTTTCCTTTCTCTGTGTGTATATGAAAAGGAGAAAAAATGACAACCTTATGGGCATCAGAGATCACAAAATTAGCATGTATGTAATGAATGTAAATAGTCACTTCCTGAATTTTATATCCCCGGGGCCGACTTGTCAATCACGGAAGGTAGGTAGATTACAGACTGTGTTATTAAAGCGTTTTAACAGAACTTCTAATAATATACCCAGGGATCCATTTAGTTTNGGAAAAAAAAAAAAAAAAACCAATTGGCCTTCTTAGGGAGTACCGTCTGTGACCTCATTAAATCATTTTCATCATCATTATTGCCCACATTATTGAAGTCCAGGTAAAATTCTGCTTTGGGGGAGGCCAGGAAAAGCAGTAGGAGGTTGGCCAGGGGGTGGCGGTAGGAGGAGATTCCTCTTAAAGTCTTAAAACATGCAATTATACGCACCACCCTGTGCTCTGCCCAAGATGAAAGCGCCCGAGTCCAGCACACCAGTGGGCAGGAAGCAAGTGGCTGTCACTTAAAATTCCAAGCAGCTGTGCGCTAGCATCTAGGTAGTATGACCCACAACTGGTCCCAGCTCTGCGGCAGGGTCTGCGCCACTCAGAGAGCCCTAGAACCCCCTCCACTTGCAGAAGGAAAGATAAAGAGCTAACGCTGTGGGCAGTGAAGCCCAGGAGGCAGGGCTGCCCCCAAGCCTGATTGCCCATCCGGGTTCAGAGGGGTGCTTAGAATCCCACAGCACACCTACTCTGCCGAGCCCAGGGCAGGGGCTAAGTTTGTCACCTGCCCTTGACTTCCCTGGATAATGGGAAACACAGATTAGGAAAGACAGGATGATACCAGGCATGGAGACAGACCAGGCTCGGGGGTCCGACCACTAAAAAGTACAAATAAATGAAAATTTAAAATGAAACACAGCAAGGCAAAGAGGAGAGAGGCAGGGGAAATGCGAGGACAGGCCCTTGGAGGCCGCCTCATGGGTGCCAGCCCAGGAAGCGGATTGAAGTGGGTCTCCAGAGTGGCTGCCAGCCCTGGTGGCCGATGCCAGTGGGGCAGCAGGGAGTCCGAGGCCTTGCTGCCACGTGAGGGCTACAAGTGACGTGACCATCTTGAGCTCGGTTTCCTCATCTGCTGAAGACAGCCCGGTGCCTGCCTGGTGTCTTGTGGCTCTGAATCTCTGCCCTGAGCGTTGGGGACCTCTGTTCCCCCTGCCCCAGTCCTCAGCTCCACGGGCAGCAACCCCGCGCTGTCCCATGCTCTGGGACCTCTCGCCCCCTCTTGGCTGCTTCTTGTTACAGTGGCTATATTTGTTTTTCCATCGGAGGAATGCTAACCAGAAAAAAACCATTATTTCTAAGAAAATAAACTGTGGGCTTGCCGTCCTTTGAATGCTACTGAAATGGATGTGAGCCTTCCCCAAAGGCCTTGAGACAAAGAAGATGGGGCCTTGTGTGTGCGGGCCAGGTCAGGGGTCTTGGAGGGGGATCTGAGGGGGCCCAGCAGATGGGCCACGGCTGCAGCCCTGGGAGAGAGCTCCCGACCCCAGCCAGCTGCCGGGCCCTTCTGGCCTGGGCTCAGAACAGTTGCTGGAATGATCGTGCCCCCTCCGTGCGGGGTCTCTGAGACATCCCCATGTCTGTTCCGGAAGACCTGAGTCCCAGCCCTGGGTGGCCTGTGGCAGGTGTGTAGGCCTCAGGCTTAAGCATGCGGATGGCTACGTTCAGGGAGGGCAGGCAGTCCATCAGGAGAGCTGCTCATTTGAGGAGCTCCACCTTCGGTAGCACCTGACTCTGCCCCAGCTATGGGGGAGCAGAAAGGGTGGCGGCCCCGCTGGGCCCCACCTGCCCCTTCCCACAGCCAGCCTTACAGGCACCCTGGGCTGGCCAGTCCACGGGTGGCCCCGGCTGTGCTCACAGGAGGCTGATGAGCCTGGGTCTGGGGCATTCTCAGCACCTGCCCAGGCTGGCAGCTGCATGTGGCTGAGGACCTGGCCAGGGAAGCATGGGCACAGAAGGAAGGAAGACTGGCGGTGATTTGATGACCCACAGTGCAGCGCTGTCCCCGGATGTCTGGTTTGCTCGGGGCTGCTCAAGGCCATCGCTGCCCGCTCAGGAGGCAGAGCCGGGAGCCCGCCAGCTAGCACGTCAATCTTGGCTTTGCACTTACATGATGAGTGGGCGCCCTGGGTCTCTGCTTCTTTTTCTATGAACAGAGGGAAGTTGAGACCTTCCTACCTGGGCTGTCGTGAGAGTTAGACAGTTGCCCTTCAGAGGCAACTAGTGGGCAGCGCACTGCAGTGACTGTTGGTGGAAAGAGAGTCCAGCGGGGGTTGGAAGAGAGAGAGTGAAGCTGGAGCATGCGCCAGCTCGGGCTGTGGCTGGGGGCTGCAGGGCAGGAGAGAAAGCCCGCACGGGGGAGCTGCGTCAAGCTACTGCAGCTCTGATTTCCTCATGAGGTTATTCCTCCACTTGCCCTCTGTGAGGCCTCAGTTTCCCCTTTATGGGACCCAGGCCATTTGAGTCAGAGGAGCTCTAAGGTTCCAGCCACCAGTTCTAGATATGATTTAGCCTTCAGGCAACGGCATATTCTTGATTGTCCTACTGCTGACCATGGAGTGGCCCAGCAAAGCCTGGCGATTGGGGCCAGAGTGACTTGCTTGTGCTTGGCAGGAGGGAGCAATAGGAGCCTCCTGTGGCAGAGTCCCTGGACCCCTCCCCACTGTCACCTCCGACCCTCCAGTGGGTCAGTTTTCCTTGACCAGACTGCTGATGTGTCTGTTAGGCCTGGGCCAGAGCCCCAGAGTGACTGCTAGGAAGGGCTTAGGGTGCTGCTGAGGGAGGCAGGCGTGATTGCCCGGCCCTTATGCTAGCAGCGTGATGGGGGCGTCCCCAGTACCAGGAGCCACATGCCCCACCATGATCCCAGGCCGAGCAGGTGGCATCGAGGTCCCTTCAGAATGAGTGTCCCGCCACAGCCCTGCAGACTCAGCCAAGAGTAAGAGCAACGGCAGCTGCATTAACTTGGTCTTCTACATTTTTTAAAGCTGCTTCGCTGAAATGGAATTCTCGTAGTTTGCCCACATAATAGACACGAGGCAGTGCCTTCTAGCAAATTCAGAATTCCCTGCTACCTCTGTCAGTTTTAGAATCTTTCCATCACTCTCCAGAAAAACTCCTGACTGTGGCGCTCCCTCCCTCCCTCCCTCCCTGCAGGCTTCCAGCTCTGTGGTCCCTGGGGAGCCACAGCCTGCTTCCTGTCTCAGCGGACCCTGCGTCTCCTGGAGACATGGCACAGGGGGAGGCAGATGCTGTGTGGCTCTCGGTGGCTAAGACAGCATTCACTCGGAAGCAGCCAGCCTGGCGCAATTCCCGGGTTCCCTTGAATTAGCCGCCTGGTCCTGGGCAGGGTAGGCCCTTCTCTCAGTCCTGCTGTGGCTTGCTCTACAATAAAGATGTCACAGGGGAATCTCGAGATAGTTCATTCCCAAATGGGAAAGGGATCTGGAGGTGAAGGGAGGAAAGAAGTAAAAAAAAAAGAGAGAGATGGGATGTCTGTGCCTCAACTTCCCACAACGAATGTAACCCTAATGTACTACAAACATGTACTCATACATTTGTTTTTTAAATGTGTTTGGTACAGGGTCTCACTACACAGCTCGGGCTCATAGCAATCCTCCTGATTTCAGCCTCCCTAGTTCCAGGATTACAGGTGTGCACCACCACGCCCGGACTTACTCATACATTTTTAAATAAAATTAAGATGTACGTGCGGGGCCTGTCTACTGCCTCAGGTGTCGCGAGGCCAGTCAGCAGAGCCGCAGTTGTGTATCAGTTTGTGCAGGTTTCGGCAGACTTTGGTGGAACACACTGCCAGCTTCTGAGACTTAAGTAGAACAGGACACCATTCTTGTCCCCATGGGACTGCAGCATCATGAGGAAAATCAGGAGCGTGTCTGTCAGGGTGCCTGGGGCCCAGAGCTGGTGACCCGCAGAGGCAGAGGAAGCTGCGGGGGCAGGTGACCCTGGAGCTCAGTGTGGCAGCGAGACAGTGCTTGGGCTGGAAGGGAGCTTCAGGCCCAGGGAGCAACCCGAAGCCTCATAGGGCAGGGCTGGGAGAGGTCGCCGAGGAGGAGCCAGAACCCCATGGTTAGCTTGGATCACAAAGTTGAGCAGGGGGGCATCCCCCCTCCCCACTGGCTTGAGCCATGATCATTGTGTGCAGTTAGGAATGGAAAAGTGTATAGATTTGTGTTGGTTTTGCATGACCTTTGACCTTTCCCGTAATTAACTGCTGGGCCCACTTCTGGCATTGTCTCTGCAGAAGGGAAACCTGATCGATGGATGCCAGGGATCTGCAGAGAACAGGTCTCATTACTCAGTCATTACAAACCTGAAGTTTAACCCCACGCCACCAGAGACTGGGGACTTAATCCTTCCTGCCAGGCAGCCAAGAAATTACCTTCCCGAGAGCACAATTAGCCAACAAACCGGATTAAGATTTATTCATCAGTGAGGACTCAACTTCCTAAGCCATATATCTCGCCCAGAATGGTTGTCTGATCTGAGCAGAGCGCGGTTTCCCCTAAAGCCCTAGACAAAGGACCTCGAGGACGTGCTAGCCCCCGGAGGGAGGAGCTTTGTCACCGCCCCGGGGCTTGCTGTCCGAGAGGAATGTCTAGAAAAATGCCACTTTTTCAGGGGAAATGGGCAGATGTTTTCAGTAATGATCTCCGAGAGCGAAGAGTGTGGTGCTTTGAAAACCCTCATCTTGAGGTTTTGGGGAAGTCCTGATTTTCAAGAAAATAGCACCAAAACAGTATTAAAATGTAATGAGAAGGTGCTGATTCACTAGAATCCTTTAGAATCTAGACACCATGGAATTAATATATATTTCATAAGGCAGCAAGAATCAATTTTGAATTAAATAGGGAAGACATCCTATTTGGGGTCCTCCGCCACAGCTGTGGAACCATGTGTGTGCCACTGCCACTTTAATATATGGAAAGTGGGGCTGGGTGACCTTTTTAAAATCTCATAATGAGCAGTTAGCTCCCCATGCTGTTTTTCTCTGCTCTATTAGATGCTGGGAGCTGCCTTCCTTTTGGAAATTGAGTTTTTGTTTTTAAAAAAAAAAATCCCTAAGCTGAGGGCAGGGATGGGAGGTGCAAGGATGGCTGGCCTGACTTCGGGGAGTCCTCTTTGGGGTGGAGGTGGAGCGCGCATTGCATCTTTTGTCCTCTCTCCTCTGTTCGTATTAATTCTTCCTGTCACCACCTCTCCACTGTCTGCCACCCTTCAAGGGAGGTTCAGAGATGACATCTGTCCCTGCTTTTCTTCTTTATGACTTGGTGGAACACGGAGTACTTTGAAACAATGCTCACCCCTGCACCCCGAGGATGTGGCTGGCTGCCTCTGGGGCCGCGCAGCTGTCTTCTCTCTGGTGCCTGCGTGTATCCTCACGCGTGCTGCCTCCAGGGTGGCTGCATCCTCCCCCCCCCTTAGAAGGGCTCCGCTGGTGCACAGGGCTTGCCCTCCTCCCAGGAGACCTCATCTGCATGTGGTCACATCCACAATGACCCTGTTCCCGAGTCAGGTCACACACACACAGGTATAGGAGGTGAAGGTTCCGCAGACCTGCTGGAGCAGAGTCCAACGCCCAGAAGTCCTTTAAGAATAAATGTCCAGGGCAGGGGCAATAGCTCAGTGATCTAAACACCTGCCTGGCAAGTGCTAGGACCCGGGTTCGATCCCCGGTACCACATGCCACATAGGACTGGCCCCGGGCACACTGTGCTGGCCACTGAAACTGGGCATGGTGGGGCAAGCCTGTAATCCCAGCGCTGGGAAGGCTGAAACAGGAGGATCACTACAAGTCTGAGCTGCACAGGGAGACCCTATACCAAATACATAAATAAATTTAAAAGATTTTTTTAAAGAAAGAAGTGTCCAGAGTTCTGCCCTGTCTCTCTGTCCCTAGCTCTCTAGCTATCATGGTCCTTAAACAGAGTTCAGAGCCTCCTTGTTCCCTGGAGGCCACCTTCCAGGGTTGGTGGCTTCCAGGTGTGGCTGTCCTCCTGCTAAGTCCCCTTGCTTCGGCAGAGATTTGTTTCAGTTGGTTTGTGCTTGTGCGTCTTCTGCACTAAAGAGAGATGTTCGCATGATTTTAAAATAAAAAAAAGTTCAAGGCCCGAGCAGTTGGACTCGGGGAATTTCTGGTTCAAGGGCAGGTGTCCTCCATCAGAGGGCTGGGGGGCAGGGGTGGGGCTGCCACAGACCCCTGCAGGGGCGCGGACGCCCAGGGTGAAGAGGAGCTGATCGCTGCAGAGATGCTTTGGTTCTGGGAGCTCTTGAGGGACGATGGCCTGAGGGGAGAGCTGTGGGCAGCGACCCTTCCCACACTCTTGTGGCCTGAGAGAGGAAAAGTCTAGAAGTTTTGTTCCCTTTCAGCAATCACTTTGTTATGCCTGCAAGAATGGCGGGCAGAGCATTTGTCATCCTGGTAGTGGGGGAAAATCGCTAGAAGCAATGCTGACCAGACAATAGGCATAAACTAGAACTGGGCCGGGCAGACTGAGATACATGATTCCAAGGAGGCATGGGGGATCTCAGACCTCACCACCACTGAAAAGGTTGGTTCAATTGCATTTTTTAGGTACAGCGACTCTGCACTGGGTTGTGTTTTTTCCTTGGCTTTGGTTTCTAGGAAACTCAGCCATATTTATGGTCCACCTTTTCAAAATGGTGCTGAAACTACCAAGTATATTTCGTATACTATCACTCATTTATCTTATTCATTAACCTTCATTTTCTTTTTTCTTTGTCCTGACATCTGTTTCTTTTTGAAAATCTTATTCTATGTGTTTTTGAATGGATCATATTTGAAGGAATAAGTGAGTGGGTGAGTAGAAGTTCGGGTAGGCGAATGGGTGAATTTTTGAAAGTTGGATGTATGAATGAGCGGAAAGATTTTGGATGTGTTTGGGGGTGTGTTTGGGTGGGCAGGTCAGTGTTTGGGTGTGTGTGGTGCATGCGTGTGATAGAAGGGTGGGTGTGGGGTCAATGGCTGGGGAATTAGGCATTCGGGTGGATGAAAGGGTAGGTAGATGTGAGGATCAATGGATTTTTAGGTTAATCGGAGAATGGACATCTGGCTGACTATTTAGATAGATGCCTGCATGATATAAGTGGGGGTGAAGGGTGTAGCGCAGCAGGGAAGCACCTTTCTGGCAAGCCTGAGGTCCTGAGTTCAATTCCCAGTGCCCCCTCCTCAATGTGAAGGGGTATATGGGTAGATTCTTGCTAAATCAATGGATAGGCGCATGTACAATTGAATAAATGAAAAGGTGACCGAGGGTGGGGGTTGCTGCGGAGTGTTAGGGGGGTTCCAAGGGGATGGAAGAGGGTCTCACCCTCGCTGTGCGTGGACTGGGACCAGCAGGTCCCGCTGGCACAGGATAGCTGGAAGCTCTCCCATATACTCACTGGGCTTGGGCTAGGACTGGATCTCAGGGAGAACAA
>NDGN011449508.1:0-14074 GCA_002564285.1 Tympanoctomys barrerae
GCTCAGTGGAATAAAGCACCTGCTTAGGCAGAGCACAGCAGGGTTTGATTCCTGGAGTGCTATTCCGGCCCTGCACCCAGGCCAAGCTGAGACATTGATTGAGACTTGGTGTGGTAGCGCACACCCACAATCCCAGCCTTTGGGAGGCTAAAAACCAGGAGAATCAGTACAAGTCCAATCTGTATAGTGAAACCCTGTACTAAATACATACATACATATGTATTTATGTATGTATTTATTTTGCGGAACAGGGGATTGAACTCAGGCATTTGTGTTTGCCAGGCAAGCGCTTATTCCACTGAGCCATCTCCCCAGCCCCTAAATACATATATATTTAAAAAAAGAATTTAAAAAAAAGAAATAAAGGGGACCAAGGAATGTCCCAACTGTGGCTGGCATCTGAAGTGAGTAGGATCTTATCCTTCCCCTGTCCCCAGGTGGTTATTGTCCAACTCTTCCTGTCGTACTGTACGCATCATATCTATTGGCTGATTGTGATCATTTGCACATGATCTTAGGTGAAAGAGTGGCCTCCAACCTCCTTCTACGAGGGTGCCTGAGTTTATAGAGTGGCTTGCCTTGGCAGCAGCGTGGGTGTTATATGACTGTAAGAGATTAGCGAGTGACAGCATTTTGAAATTACAGCTATGCCAATGTGATGAATGACATGAAAAAGTGTTTTGCCATGCCAAAGAGGACACACTCATCTGCACCAGCACCTCCTAACAGGGCTTCAAAAATAAATGTTTCCCTGCTATATTAAGTAGCTGTCGAAAGTTTGGAAAACAAATAATTTCTAGGGGGCAGCTGCCATTATTCAGGTATAGACTAAAGCTCTGTCGTGTACATTATCTCTTTAAGCACTGTTCTGTGGGGCTTATTTTTATCATCAATTCAAATGTTGGCCATCAAAATAGTTACTTGTTTTTAATCTTCTTAAGAGCACAAGGAACAGATTTGTAATCGCCAATGCAAATCGAGCCAAAAGAAACTTGAGAGTAGCTTTTTATTGTGGCACCAATTCAATCTCTGTTCCCTGTGCAGTTAAAAACGTCAGTTCAATGGGTCAGGGCACAAAAAATGAAATTCTGAAGTTCTTTCGGGAAAGGACAAGTTGTAGAGCAACACCTGTCCTCTGTGACATTATGAAAGACTGCTGGCTTTAGTGGCACCTTGTCCTTGTGTCCCTAAAAGTCATCTTGGTGTGCTCACTTTCAGTACAACTTCTTAGAATCCTCTTCCAGAGACTCAGAACCAGTAGGTACAGTTAGGTCACTCAAACCTGCATGATTCAGACCTTCCAGGTAACTCTGACGAAGGCAATCTTTGCAAATGCTAGCAAACACTTTCCCTCATTTGTCCCCGTGGGTCACATTGCCCAGCACCAGCACATGCTGCCCACAGCTGACTGTTTGTGACGCTGAGATGAAAGCATGCATCAGACCCATTAAAAGATTTGTGTACAGTGATAGCAAGCAGTTAGTAATCATCACAGTGACTTGTTATAGAAACTGATCAAAAGCTCCACCACTCTGAACACACCAATCAAGACACTGATCAGAGTTTGTAAGTTTTTTTTTTTTTTTTCCTTTGGAAAAAGGTCAAGCAGCTGCTGTTTGCTTTTTTCCTCTCTAGGGCCATTTTAAGAAGTTCATCTGCTCTAAACAGCTGCTCCCATGTCAAATTGATACTTGAAGGAAAATGACTGAGACCACACTACAGAAGTGGCCCACGTTACATTATATTCCATTTGTTTCTTGCCTTTGGCGGAACATGGGATAAGAACAGTAGTCTCTTTTCAGAAATTCAAAATCAGGGTAGATATTTTTGATGATAATCGTCACATTTCTATGGGGTCATTTATTAATGCTCTCATTTCCGTCATTGTCAGGATATATGTCAATGTGCTAAGCAGCCTAGTCCAGGAGCTCACCTCCCTCGCTCATTCACTGTTTTGCAGTTTACAAGCTCACACACCTAGCGTAGTCTTCGTTACAATCCGATAAGCTCAGTGATATAAGTTTACCCCAGGGAAGGAAGTGTTAGACCCAGACACAAGCGAGAGACGCAGACCACGTTCAGCCCTCAGCTCTCCTACGGACTCACTCTGTGACCGTGGACAGCCAAGCTTCCCTGTGCCTCAATTTCCTCATTTGGAGAAAGTGCCTAATAGTACCTGCCTCTCAGTGGTAAATATCTGTACCTGTTTGGAGACAGAGTTTCACTGTGTAGCTAAGGCTGGCCTTGAACTCACTGTGTAGCACAAACTGCACTTGATCTCATTATGTAGCCCAGTCTGGCTTTGAACTCTCGATTCTCCTGCCTTCTCCTCCCCCACCCCAGTGCCCAGATTATAGGTGTACACAGCCACACCTGGCTCTCATCATGTGTTTGCAAGGATTAACAAGTTCTTATTCCTAAAATCCCTGGCACATAGGGAAGACTGTACAAAACTCTGGGAAATAAAATAGAATTTAAGAAGCATTTGGGTGCTTACAGCATGCCAGGTCCTTAAACAGAGATATGGAAGTGGGAGATTTATAGCACAAGTCTCACCCTCCTGGGTCTCCCAAAGTAATGTTGAGAGAAAGGCAGAGAATTCAGTGAGTATCACACAACCTATCAGCTACTATGAGAGAGCAGCAGAAGCTCAGAAAAAGGGAACAAAGAGGCGGGAAATCATGGCTCAGCGCAGAGCACTAAAGGGTGGGCATGAACGTGCCAGGGAAACCGAGGGATGGGGAAGGCAGGGTTGAGGGAGGGCAGAGGGAGAGAGAGGACAAGAAGGAGGAGAAGGAGAGGGTAAGGAAGAGAAAGAGGAAAGGGAAAAAATGGAGGAGAAAAAAGGCCCACTTCTTACTCTATTATACACAAGGACTGTGATTAAATTTACCTATATTTTATTAAATCCTGTCATGTTCTTTCAAGGTTGTCCTCATTGTTCTCCTCTTAGAAATGCAGGACTTGGGGCAGAGAAAGACTTGCGGCATATTTCTCAAGGAGAGTATACCATGAGTGGCAGGGCCCATCTGTCCCCAAGACTGCAGGCTGTTTCTCAGGTCTGCGTCAGCCCTGGAGGCAGAGTCAGCTGCCCTGTCCCTCAGTGCTCTGATGCAGAGCCCTGCATTCACCACTGTGCCCCTACACCAGGCCGCCTTCTACAGTGGGCCAGAGCTAGCCCGGCCCCAGCAGCAGCAGGAGGGATAACTGCCAGCCCCCCACTGACCCCATGTCCCACCACT
The DNA here is from genome assembly GCA_002564285.1 of Tympanoctomys barrerae. Classification (NCBI taxonomy): domain Eukaryota; kingdom Metazoa; phylum Chordata; class Mammalia; order Rodentia; family Octodontidae; genus Tympanoctomys; species Tympanoctomys barrerae. Next base: position 3,243 of record NDGN011449508.1, read on the forward strand.
GTGCGTGTGGCCACAGCTGGTACCTGCAGGGGCACGGGCACGCAGCCTGTAGCTGAAGCCCGCTGCCGGCCACACGTGTATCCTGGACCCCGTCAGAGCCCGGAGCCGGCCCTTGCTTTCCTGCGCATGGGCACTTCTTGCCATCACTGCAACATCTGCACCTGCAGCTGGTCTTGGCCACTGCCTCTGATGCCGGCACTCAGCACCACGGACAAGCCTAGTGCTGGCCACCGCTGCCACACGTGTGCCTATGAGCAGCTCCTGCAGCTAAGCAGCTGACACTGCTGGTCCGGGACCTCGCTACTGCTTACTCCATCCTCTTGTTGCAATATACAATAAACACATTCATGGTGGAGAGTCGGTGTGCATATATACCACATCCTGATCCTTTTTACTCTCCACTCTCCACCTCTCTCTCTTCCCTAAATCAAATGAAAACACATAGAGTGAGTGAATGAATAAGAAACTAAAGCCCAGGTGTATGCCGCCTACACAAGACTTACTTCATCTCTGATGAAACAAATAGAGGGAAAACAAAGGTATAAAAAAGACACTCCATGCAAATGGAAGCCAAACAAGATGAGAGGGAGCTATACTTCTTCAGACAAACCTTACCTCAAAAACTATCACAAATGACAAAGCCATTATGTAATGGTAGAGGGGTCAATTCTTCAAGAAGAAAACACAATGTGATTTTTAGAGTCTATCATTAACTTGAGTGAGTTGAGAGAGGTCCGGGAGATGAGAGAAACACTCTTCTGGGTGACCTGGGGTGTATCTGGTGTCCGGCCCCCTTTTCTCCAGCTCTTCCCTAGCACTTCTTCGCCAGCTTCCCTCTACCATGGCTTTGGCCACACTGTCTCCACCTCGGAGCCAGCCAACAGGGACTTGAAACTCTGAAACTATGAGCCACATTGAACCTCTCCTCCTTAAATTACAGTTGGTCGAGACAGGTAAAATAGTATAAAACAGCTGTAGCTATATATGTACCCAATAGAAGAACGCTCAGTACACATTAGCTGATCAAATGGAAGATGCAGATAGCAACGGCTACTTGCAACAGTAGATGCATCACTCAGACCAACAGTCAGCAAGTTGAACTCCACTAATGAAAACAGACCTACCAGACATTTCTGACACATTCCCTGCATCCTAAGCAGAGCCAGTTCACACAGAATACGCCCCAGCACAGGCTGCGTGTTAGGCTGCAGAACAAGTCTACATGAGTCAGGAGGGCTGACTCTGTGGCAAGTGTCTTGCACAAGAGGAAAACTAGAAAATTCACCAACATATGAACATTGAAGCATATGCTGTTGAACAACCAGTAGATCAAAGAATAAATCAAAAGTGAAACTTAAAAATATCTTGAGACAAAAAATCTTTGTGAGCATGTAAAAAGTGTGAATGCAATAAAAGTAGTTTTAAAAGGGAAATGTAGAGCAATAAACCCCCATATTATAAAAGAAGATCTCAAATGACCTAATGCTATAAAGAAACTAAAAAAAGAAGATACTTAATGCTATCATAAAGAAGGAAATCAGACAGCAAGCATAAACTAAATAAAGAAGAGAGAAACTATTAAAATTCAAAATTAAAATGATCTTTGAAAAAAATAAAATTTACAAACTTTTACCATGACCAAGAAAAAACAAAGAAGTCATAATTTAATTTTAAATTATAAAGTTAAAACAAAATGAAAACAGTATAAGAGATGCCTTAGAAAAAAATCTGAGAGAAACATTATAAATAGTTATATGCCAACAAATTGGATACCCTAAAAGCAATGGTTGAATTTCAAAAATACAGCCCATGAATATCTAATTAAGAATAGTCTATACGTACAGATAACAAATAAAGAAATAATGACAGTAATTAAATACCTCTCAGTAATAAAAGCCACTGCCTAATTAGCTAATGGCTGAATTCTACCAGAGTCGATGAAGAATTAACACCACTTCTTTTCAATGTATTTCAAACAAAACACTGAAAATCACTGATGTGGAAAAAAATTGTTAAGGAACCACAAAATATCCCAAATGGCCAAAATGATTCCGAAGAGAGGAAAACCAAACAAAACAATGACAACAGCAAAAATACAAAGTCAGAGTCATCACACTTCATGATTTCAGACAATATCATCATACTCCAAAAAAGCAAGTTTGCACTAATATTGTTTAGATAAGGTATCAGGTCTGCACCTTGTCCTCTGAATAACTACTATGAAGACAACAATTTGCAATGTATTTATTATTGTAACTGTTCTATTAACCTGTTTTGAAACTAATTCGTTGCTATTGTACCTTTATTTCTCATTAAAATGAATAAATCGATAGAAAAAAATAAATAAAAGTTATTTTCTAAAAAAAAAAAAGTGGTGTGGTGCTGGTAATCAAAACAAACACAAAAAGCAAAAAAACAGAATTGGGAGATCAGAAACTAACCCAGGCATACACAGTCAACTAATTCTTGACAAAAGCAACAAGAAGATATAACAGAGAAAGAGTTGTCTGTTCAATAAACAGTGTTTGGAAAAACTGGATACCCTCACCAAAAAGTTGAAAAGTAACTTTTACCTTACAGAATACACAATAATCTACTTAGAGAGTTAAAGACCTAAACAAAACCTCCAACCATAATGCCTCCTGGAAGAATAAATACACAGAGGCATATCAAAGTTCACAGTTCCCAATACATCTCACACTTTAATGGCAAAAATTCAATAACTTGATTTAAAATAAGTGGAAAAACCTGCACAGATATTTCTTCAAAAAATAAAAATGGCCAATGGGATTATGAAGAGATTCTGAGCATCATTAATATCAGACAAACTCAAGGGGAAGTCAAAATCACCGGAGTTATACACTCCAGTGATAGGGTGGCTATCACCAAAAAGACAGAGTACTGGTGAGGGTGTACTGTACAGTGTTGGAAGTATGACTTGGTGCAGCCATTTGAAAAAGCACAATGGAGGTTACAGAAAAGTTTACCAATAGAATGACCCAGCAATCCGTCCTTTGGGTCTATACCACAGGTAAATGAGGTAAGCATTTGTTTTTCTAAATTAACAATGATTACTATGTTCCATATTGTTATCTTCAAAGTAGTTGCTCAGATCACCAGATACAGGCATGCCAGACTGATCAAACAATATAGGCACTAAGCACTAACTGTTCCTTTCAACGAAATAATAGAAATTAGTAGTACAATTACCTTAGCTATCTTCTATAAGTATAAATATCTTTTTTCTATGTTCTTTTCTCTTTTCTCTGTCTTCTTCAAAATATCTCCATTTCTATGCTCATTACAACATTATTCGCAATAGCCAAGGCTTGAAAACAACCCAGATTCCACCAGCAGGTAAATGGATAGAGAGGCTGCGGTAGGCACATACACAAAGGAATATCATTTAGCTTTTCAACAGGACATCCTGCCATTTGTGAAAACATGGATGAGCCAATCACAGAAAGAAAAATACTACACAATCTCTCTCATATGTATACTCTTAGGAGGAAAAAATCACTTAGAAACAGAGAGTAGAATGATGGTAATGTGGGTGGGACTAAGGAAGTAGAGGTCCAAAGGCACAAGGTTAAAGTAAGGTAGGATGATCTCTAAGTCTAGAGATGTATTTAGTATGGTGCCTGAGGCCTGTCATTGATACCTATGTTGAATTGTCTTCTGGAGTGAAAGTAGATATGAGGAGAGTGGATTTTGGGTTGTCCTTACCAAAAGGTCATTATGGGACATGATAGAAGTGTTAGTTAACTTAGATGTGTTAAGCCACAGCTGTAGGCACTTCAGTAAACATATGTTTAGCAAAATATCATGTTGGCTATTTTAAATGTATACAGGAAAAAAAACCCAAAAGTATATTTCTTCCACTTCTGAGTTGATAGCTATCAAGTGATGTCAAAGCATTGTTTCTGTACTTCTCCAAACACAAACCTAGTATTTTAAATCTTGTTTCCTGTTCAGCACTGCCCCTCCCCACCCCAGGCCTTTCTCTGTGCTGCAGACCTGGGAGGCTCAAAGCCTACCTTCTGGCCAGACAGAATTTGAAGGCCACTTGTAGGCTTGGGCCTTGACTCAGTGGGGCAGGCGTAGGGGAAGAAGGTGTCTGGGAGGAATGGCCACTTGCCTGTCACCATAGCTTGTCCTGCGCATACAAGGGCTTCTGATGAGCCAGGCTTTGTAGAGGTCTTCATTTTCTACGGAGTCCTTAGGATAAACACCTACTGTTGGGACCTTCATGAACACGGAGGGTCACAGAAAATGGCTGCATCATACTTTAATGAGCAGACAACTAATAAAGCAGAAGATTCAACGTGAGATTAGTAAGCCTTAATTGCTTCCAGAATCATAATTCAGGATCTATGAGTCACACTTGTAAAATTCTGTTAGTATTTTCCCTCAGTCAAAGCCCGCTTCCTCTAAATGAAATATGGCTTACCTGGAAGGCTCAGTTTTGCCTCCCTGTCAGGTCAGTTATCAAAACAAGGCACTCAGCTTTCTGCATGTCATCTAAATGACAGCAGGCGAAGAGAACGTCCTGAGAACAGGAATACTAATACTCCTACGCAAGCAGGTCATGGTCTCCTTGCACCGGGTCCTCTGTGATGTGGAGAGGCATGGCATGTTCTGCAAGACCAGGCATTGCACCCCTTCCCTTCAGTGATGCCAGGAAGTTTTTGGAGCAAGCCCAGACCAAGTGACTGGCGTCAGCAGTTCTTATCAGATCTGCTCACTACAGGCTCCACGTGGATGATGCCATGGAGCTTTTCAGGGTGTTTGCATTCCTGCAACGAGCAAGCAGATGAGCAAGGAGCCCAGAACAGCTGGCGGTGGGGGAATAAGAGGTAGTAGTCTGGGTTCAAAGAAAAAGAGTTGTGTCTCTTTCTGGAGTTTGTGCTTTGAAAATGTACTACAAAGTGGGTGTGGAGTAGAAAGCAACTACAGCCACCAGACTGCTAGACCTGGAGGTGCAGAGTCTGTGGGTACGAGCCCCAGCCTTACTGCTTACCAACTCTGGGGTGGGCAACCTTGTCTCAGGCACCCGGCTACACCAGTCCTCCATCTTACTGTGAGCAAGAGCCCTGGCTGTTTCACAGGCCTTTGCAGCAGCACTAATATGACCTCTTAAGCTCTAAGGGGTCAGAGGTCTTACTACAAGTGAGGCTCAGTAGGCCTGGTGGGTTGGTCCTAGCAAGCTCGAGCATGATCCCCAGGCGCTGTTCTGTGTCACCATGTAAAACAAAGTATGGAAATACATTAGGAACAGCCATGCGTGAGGGAAAGCTATTACGATTAGCAGCAGTCCAAGCAGGTGAGCTCTCTTTGGGGCAGTATTTCCTAAAGATCTGTACTTCTCTCCAAAGGCTCTCTGTCCTCCCCATGTTAGTGAGTTCTCAATGTGCTTGGTTTCCATACAAAGGGCCAACTTTTGAGGGTGGAAGCCATGGAATTGGTTCCATCCGGAAGACAGCAGGTCAATGTGAGGGTTTGGAATCCCTGAAGAGTCCCCAGGGCTCGGAGGAGCCTTGATGGGAGAGCATGCTGGTCCTTTAAAATGAGACTATCTGGATCCACAACAGTTTATCATGGGCATCCTTTATTCTCACGTTGATGTTGGGCACAGGACAGGGAGAGGTTTGTAAATTAATCTGAACTGCTCTTTCTGCCATTAAGCTGAGGCTACTGTAGCATCAGTAGAGAGAGATAAATGTTTCCTTCCTTCCTTCCTTCCTTCCTTCCTTCCTTCCGTCCTTTTCTGTGGCACTGATTGAACCCTGGGCCTTCACCCTAAGCTGCATCCCCAAGCTTTTAGATAGATAGATAGATAGATAGATAGATAGATAGATAGATAGATAGATAGATTTTTTTTGAGACAGGATTTTGCTATGTTAATATTTTACCCAGGTTGGGCTCAAACTTCTATCTTTCTCAGCCCTCTGAGATTGCAGGTATACACCACCATGCCTGGCTAAGAGGTACATATTTTCTAGAGGGAGATTACTGTCCCAAAATTCTGGGGACCAAAGGCATACTGAGGTCTTTATTCCTATTTTAGGTCTCTATAAAGGAAGCCATGCAATACTTAAGCTTGTGTGTCTGGTTTACTTCACTTAACCTTACAGTTCTGAAGTGGATCACTTTCCTACAAATAACTCAGGTTTATCCTTCTTTAGGGGAGGGTAGTGCTTTGTGTAGCAGTGCCACTCTGTCTTATGCCTTCATTGGTACTGGATGTACAGACTACTTCTAAGAATTTGTGCTACTAATACCATAGGTATGAATAAGCTGTCTAATTAGAGGGGGAGTAGCTAGGTTGAACGGAATTTTTAGTTCTAGCTTTCTGGAGGAATCCACACACTGATTTCCACGGTGGCTGTACTCATTTACATTCTCACCAACAATGTATAGAGTGTTTCCTTTTCCCTTTTGCAAAAAGGAATGGGATGAAGAGATGGAGAAACAAGGCACAGAGAGGAGGGAAAGGAAATAAGAGAAAAGAATTGAGATGTGTTGTGAACATGTACCCACTCCCCATGAAGAATGTAGTCATTCTACGTTGCAGACATACACTAATAAAAAAAATAAAAATTAAAAAATAGACATAGAGAAGGCCAACTCCACACCTCAGCTCAGAAGCCTAGAAGCACTTGTTTAAACCTGGCAGCAGATTCCCTCTGCAGTTGTCTGAAGAAGCTGACCATGGTGGAAAATAACCTATGCTAAGGACAAGGTAGCCCGTCTAGCAGTCCATCTGTTCTCCTTGCCCTTGTGCCACTGGGCTGCTATGGAAGCCATCAGTTAGGAGAAATGAGGCCTGAGGAGAGAGAGGTGCCACGGCCTCCCCAGACCTTGTCCCCAATGCACGCGCCTCTGCCAGCCTCGCTGGCCCCCTGGTGCTCAGCAAGGTGTGCTCTCCCCTCGGGACCTGCGCCTGCTCTTCTCCCTCCTGAAATGCTGCTCCCTATAGCTTGTGGCTTGCTTCTTTGCCTAATTGGTTCTCATCCAAAATATTGCCTCTCCAGCCCAGACCTTCCATCACCTACATAATTAAAATTCTAAATTAAGCGGGGCATGATGGGGCTTTCTTATATTCCCAGAATAGTAGGAGGAAGATCCTAAGTTCAAGACCAGCCTAGACAACTTAGCAATTCAGCAAGACCATGCCTCAAAATAGAAAATAAAAAAGTTCGGGGATGTAGCTCAGTATGAAATCCCCAATAACAAAAAGTTAATTAACTTTTTAAAACAAAACTCTAACTTAATCCTCCTAGCATCCACAGGCTTTCTTTCCTCATAAAAAAAAATTTAAAAAAACTTTAATGCTAGGGATTGAACACAGAGCTTTCACACAATTATATTTCCAGCCCTTTTAAAATTTAATTTAATGGTATTCTATGTGTTAGTTTGACTTTGGCTCTCAGAAAGCCATGAGGCAGCCTAGATGGGTTCAGAGAGCGCTGGAATTGCACCATGGTACTTTTCAACATGTGAAACTTTGCTTTACTTCTTTGATAATGTTTTCTTCACTGCAGAAGGTAAAGTCCAGGAAATTCTGTTATTCCAACTCACTGCTGTATGCAAACCAGTATGAGTCCATAATAATTCTCAAGAATGATTGATGAATGAGTAAACAAATCATTTAATTCATTGACAAATTAATACCAGGTGTACTATGTGCTGAACATCAGACAGTGTGGCTGATCATGACACTTCCTTATATGAGTCTCTAACAAAGTTGATTAATGCAAAACTTAGTTTTCCTGCCTGAGAGCCGAACAAACCTGGCACTTGAGAGTTTGGTTTATGATCTGCAGCCAGGTATCTGTGTAAGCTTTTGTAAGAACTCTGCCTTAGCCTTACCCACTACTGTAAAATATAGAAATTACACCCGATTCTAAGTCTACTCCAAAAACCAACATTTTATAACACCAACCCAAAGAACAGCTGCAGCCCCATATGCAACAATAACGATGAAAATATTTACTCATTTTTACTCCATGATTCAGGCCTCTCTTAGCAGCATAAAGGCCATTAAGTTGACTGAACAGACTTAGACTTCAATAGAGAAAAGACAAAAGTTAATGACAAGTTCAGTAGGAATCTAGATTCACATATAGAGCTGAATTAATGAATCCAAATGTGTCGGGCAGCTCTCTAATCTACCTTTGGTTCTTTGGAGGGCTGAGAGGATTAGGTATTTGCCCAAGTGATTCCGTAGGAACAGAGATCTCACTATTCTTTTCATTTTTCTCCTCAGAGATGATTGCTTCTAGTCTTTAAAGAGAACTCAGGAAACTCCAGGCAGAATACCTGAGTTGTATGCAAATAGTTCCTCAGCCTTTTAGGTCGCTGACTAAATTGTCCTCTTCCTTTTGAAATAGTAGTCCCTTTGTCTCTTGTAGAAAAGTTATTTCATGTTAATATTACAAAGAGATACATGCATCCTCAGAAAGAAGATTCCTCTTTCTTTCTTTCTTTCTTTCTTTCTTTCTTTCTTTCTTTTCTGTCTTTCTTTCTTTCTTTGGGTCTCACTAACACAGCCTGAACTCACAGTGATCCTCCTCCTGTTTTCAGCCTCCCCAGCACTGGGATTACAGGAGTACACCACTATGCCTGGACTCCATCACCAGCTCAGCATACCTGGGGGAGTGGCCAGCATAGCATGTGGTGCCAGGGATCAAGCCCTGGTCCCTGTGCTTGCCTGAGCGGACGCTTAGCCCAGTGAGCTATCTCGCCAGCCCTTCCCTCATCCTTTCTAAAGCTATATATGACAAATTTATCTTAGTCCCAGTGAAAATCCATGAATATTTCTCAATGGTATATCTGTAAACTTCTTATATATTTCCTGTATATTTTTATATTTTGGTAACACATTTGTAACTTTCAAAATTGTTTGCCATTCTCATTTTCTGCTTCTTATCCTCACCTGCCACTGAAAACCAGCTGCGTCTTATTTCTGGTTTCAAGTTTTACATCTGTCAGATGAGGGGTTGGGAAAAAAACAATATTCATGTGATTTGTAGCTGCATCCTTTTATCATAATTTAATGTTTTCCACAACCAGGAAATCTGTTTAGCATTATCTACCCTTCTCTTTTCTATATATGTTCAAGTCATAGGAAAGAAATGAGCCAGTATGAATCATGGCTCTCAGAAAGTTATTCCTGCTTGGGCATCATCACCACTGCTGGCATGAAAAATTCCAATTAATAAGTGTTTCACTGTGATATATGTGAGAGACACAATCCTACACACTTGTTTCTAGCTTATGAGAGATGAGCCCAATGATCTAGGACATAGCATAGATTCCATAGCATAAAGATTCCATAATTTCTTACAAACCATCTGCAACCAACATATCTGTTCTTCTTTAGCCTTACTGAGAGGGAGCCGGAGATCTTACAGTAAAGGCCTTTCCCTGCAGTGCTTGGATAAAGATATGTCTTTCAGTATGCTGAGCTTGACCTCCATCCCAATTTTGTATAATTACTAATCAAATCCTCTGCATGCCTGACCACTGTAAGTATTCAGATGGAGTAGAAGGATGTAAAAGGCCTGATGCCAGGTTTGATGGAAGATTTGGCTGTCTATTTTCTCCCCGGCACTCTAGGGCTTCCAGTTCCCCAGCTGTAGGGTGAGGCCTTGGCTCAGTGAGAAAATCCCCCAGTCCTTGAGTGAATTATATCATTGCCCCTAATCATTTTAATTGGCAAAGTAATGGTTTGAATCTCTTTTCCCAAAAGGTAAGCACAGAACTAAAGTATAACTTGAAAGATTTTGTTCAGACCTAACGAAACGTAATTCAAAAACTCAACAATTGGCATCAATTCTTGACATGAGATTTTTACAGATGGGAACAGAAGCCCTGTTTGCTGAATCCCTGCCATACCCCATCACCACTAGCCTCAGGTAACACCCAAGACTCTCCTTTTTTAAGTAGAAGGGAATACTACAGCCTGAGGTTGAGAATTAGCATACTTTTTGAGCTCTCTTTTTCAGATTAACAACTGCAGGTCCTCTAACTGCCTTAAAAGTACTTATTAGTACTTATTCTACACGTGTATTCCCTCTGTTTTCACTAGATTCTTCCAAGCTTCAGAGTCTAAGGTAGGCACAATGCTTTTTAAATGTACAGGTAGGATGGACCCCAACCAAGAATCACATTCATAAACTCAGAAAATTATGCTCCTTGAAACAATTAAATCACAGTGAGAGCTACTGAAATTTAAGATTCCCTAAATTTTATATGCTCATAGAATAAAATTATAATTTTATTTGGCAATAAACAAACCTGAAAAGAGCCCTGTTTCATCACAATGAAAGAATATATTTCCATTTTTAGAAATTTGCTGCTGAAACTAAGGCTGAGATGAAGTAATAGTAATTCACCACTTTCTGAGTAGAAGTCCTTTAACATATTTGAGTACATATATTATTAAAAGGTTTTCAGGTCACAAGCATCACATTACCTTAAATGTTAGTATTGATAGCGGTAGAAACGTTGGCCACAGAATTCATTATTTTAGAAGGTATTTGTGGAAAACGTTCTGTGCTAGTGGCAAAACAGACCAACTCAACCTTCAGCAACTCCATATCAAATGAAGGTGTTATTCATCCTATATCAATACAACATTTTAGTCTATCCCTGTCACTAACCCCTACCTCTGCTAACCTGATGACCACAATTCCAGGGTGGTGTTTTTTTTTGTTGTTTGTTTTTGTATTTTAGGGAAGAGTCTACAGGGTGTTCAGGGTCTACAGAGTGTTCACTACTAGATCAGACTCATAGTGATGCACCTGTTTACAGCTTCCCAAGACCTG
>NDGN011449515.1:0-17157 GCA_002564285.1 Tympanoctomys barrerae
GATTGAACTCAGGACCCTGTGCTTGCCAGGCAAGCACTTATTCTACTGAACTATCTCCCCAGGCCCTCTTTCTTTCTTTCCTTTTTTCTTTCTTTCACACAGTAAAACCATTCCCTTGACCTGAAGTGGTTCTTCAACAGAGCAAAGTAAATCCAGCCCTGGTCCTCAGTGGGCTCAGCATCAGCCTGGTAATAACTGGCAGAGAAAAGTCACATAAACAAGAAGAGCTCCAGATCTGACGGCCTGGAGCATAGCTTTCAGGTTGTTGTTGCTGCCCACCTCCTGGGTGGTGTTGGCCAGGGTCATTAGCAGCTCTAAGTCTCATCTGTGAAATGCACATGCATTGAAGTCTATCCTTGGCAACTTCTCTGTACAAAGAACTGTGCTAAGTAATGGGACGGGGCAAAGTGGATCAAGGCCAGGAGCAGGCTGACTCACAGATCATCTTTTTACTTTTCACTGTGCAAAAGATACTAGTTGTCATTTTATTATATTGGGCTTTGCAGTAGACCCTGTAGGGCACCCAGAACATCAGGGATGATTGTGGATATATCCAGTTATAGTTCTGTAAAAACATTGGTTTTATTAATGAAGTTGTGCTATCACTTATAGGTGCTCTGCAATCTGTCTTTTCAAGGACTTGGGCATCTGGGTGTAGAAAGAAAGTTGATGAATTCTTAATCTGAACCTGGATAGAATTTATCCAGAAAGGTGTGATAGAAAAAGAACAAGTGATGTAAGGATTCAGCCAGAGCATATTTGATTATTTATACACTGAGTAATCTATTCTATGCTATGTCCTGCTTTATTCCCAGGACTGATAGCTGGAAAGCACTAGTTGAATGAGTAAAGGAATTAAATGAAGAGCACTCATACAGCAAGACTAAAACAGAGAGGTGAACAGTCACAGACAGTGTCCTGGGAGTGAGACAACTCATTGCCAGAGGGTGAGACATGTGATGGAATGCTTTCAAATGCTGGTAGAATTCAGTCTTGAGGCAACTTCAAGAAGCACTAGAGCAAGGGTAGCTAATGTGCAGCATGTGCATTGAAAAAATATGGAACCAAGAAGTTGGTGGTTAGCAAGAGAACTCAAACACATACAAAATCCATGCAGCAGTGAAGGTTTAGGATGAAAGAGGAAGACAGGCAGAGTGGCAGATGACTGTGTGCCCAGTTTCCTAGTTGTCTGAGGCAGAAAGAAGTTGTGAGCCTAAGTTTGGAACTAGCCTAAGCTGCATAAGAAGACCCTGCCACGGAGCTAAGTAAATAAATTAAAATATTGAAGAGGGGAAATATGAACCAGAATGTTCAGTATTTGTTCAAGAAATGTGGAGCTGGCATGGGGATCTGTCAAGATCTGTACTGATTAAGGAGCAGGAAACGAAGTGGGTAGAAATATAAGGTTTAGCTGGTTGGTGTGGACATGATAAGACAATTTTTATTTTTTTTTTACACGTCTGGATAAAGGAACAATATTTTGAAGTTGGAATGAAATATGGAATCCAATTTATCAAGTATGAGAAGAGTGAACAGAAGACCTGAGAAAATCTAAAGTGTAAAACTTGTAAGCAAGGGAGCCTGGTGACATAGTGTAACTCATTGCCATTTTGCAAAAATGTTGCTTTAGAGAGTGCCAAATTCTAGCCACTAGACTATCAGGGAGCATCAAATGTTACTTTAGAAATATTTTAACCTGTGTAGGAATCTGATTGTCATCAATTGTTCAAAGCCAAGTGATTGAATATCGCTGCTCATTCAAATCTAGTGCTGTAATTTAAGGTAATTGGTAGTAGATTGAAGGCTAAAGCAAAAGAAATCTTAGCTACAGAAGTTGACACAAAGCCCTTGTGCAAAACACTGGGGAAAGTATTATCTACTTAAACAAATGGAGGATTTACTCTGTTCCTATATATTAGCTATAGTTGCTTCCTGACCATTAGAAATGAACCCTAAGAAGCTTTCCTACCATTTTCTTATTAAACCTTCCTGCTCTGTTCTACATACAAATGAGGTTTAGGGTATCTTTCAAAGATTTTTTTTTATTCCTAAAGTAGAGCCTGAATATTATTTTCACAAAAAGTGATGTACTCTAGGGTGTGGTGGGATATGGAAGCATAAGACCAGGTGTTATCAAACGAATGTGTTTTTAAGAATCAAGTCAAGAACAGAAACGCTGGAAGCAGCACAGATGGGATTTTAATGGAAGTTTCCTTTTAATATAAGAATCATCTTTCTCCAGAAATAAAAGTAGTGTTCAAAAAACACTGAACAAAATGCAATTTCTGAATATCTTAGCATGAAAGCTGAGGACAATATTCGGCACGAAATCCTTCTGTGACCTCTCCAGGCAAGTGCCAGACCAAGAATAAGCTAAGACAGAATGATACAACAACAAAGACAGTGATAAACAAATGTATTGGCTTTTTGAGGAATTACAATATTCTATTTTATGCTACAAGGTATAAGTCTAATATTACTTGTATCCATTTAAACTGACTGTGCTTTGGAAGAAGGCTGGCCTAATGAATAATTCATACCAAGGGTGCTACCCAATATTAGAAATGAAAATCACTTATTAAATGAAGAAGTCTCTACCTCTGGTGTTACTGTGTCATAGAAAGTAATATTATTTACCCATTTTATTTCCAAGTGAAAAGGTGCTTCTATAAATAAATAATGAAACAACTATTAATTTTCATGTTTATTCTTGAGGTGTTCAGAGTTTTTTTAAATAATGTTAACAAAAAGTAGGACTTCCTTCTTCACTTTCAAATAGAACACTTCATTTTTCATTAAAACATACATATGATTTCACAAAGTCTTCTAAATGACAAGTGCAGAGATGAATTATATGCAAATTCCAAGACTTTGCAAACCACAGACCCGTGAGCATCCATAATGCCAAAGCTGCTTGTTACTTTCGCCAACCCTCCTCCTACGCATTCCAATCGGATTCTTTCTAGGGAAGAGCACAAACTGTGTACTTTTAATGAGCATATTTTAGACTTCTGATGCAGGTAGGCAGAAAACCAAACCAAGAAAAATTGGATTGAGTGTTATTCTTATCCAGGGCTCCTGAATGGGATTGCTGTAGCCTTAGAACCTAAACTGGTCAACCTTTTTATCAGCTAGAATAAAGCAAATCTGCTAGCTAGTGAGGATCAGCAGTTAGGATCTATTTCTGGAATTTGATATTATATAAACCTATTAAAAGGGACTGAAAACTTCCCAGCATTCAAAATTAGCTTTCTGCACTCTCAGCAAAGAAAAAAAAAATAGAGAGCTCTAAAGGGATTTTTTTTTTCCTTTGTGGATGTCAACAAGGACAGGCAAGTAAAAGCAGAACTTCATTTTGCACTTTAAACCTCACTTTACACTGGATTTAATACTACAAATTATTAATGGATAGTGTAAGAAGCCAGCTTTTTCTCCTGACCCTTCTGCTGCTTTTGATGCCACTCTTGGGTGCCACCTTAATTAAAGATTTTCCACTCTTGACTTCTTTAACTCAGTATGCTCCAGTCCTCTTAGCTTCATAATCATTTTTGGCAGGCATGTCTTCTTTCCCAGTTAACCAATCCAATCCCGTTAGGCTTGACACATTTTAAAAAATAGGGCCATTAAAGGCCTACATTGCCGCTACTAAGCTACCTTCTCTGCCCTGACTTCAGTGAGGCCAAGATTCTGCACACTTTGTAGAATATGCAAAAAGTGGAATTAGCCTACTCCCAAATGAGGCATAATTTTCTAAATCTTTTTAGCTTCCAATGTTCTCTTGGGCCTTCAACATTTTTCTTTTCTTTTCCTTTTTTCAATACTTTCCTTTTTCATTTTTGTTGAAGGCTCTCTCTCTCTCTCTGTCTCTCTCTGTCTCTCTGTCTGTCTCCCTCTCCTTTGTATCTGTCCCTGTCTCTGTCACTGTCTCTCTCTCTCCATCCCTCCCTACTTCCATCTCTCAATTTCTACCTCTTATCGCACCCTTCATTCATTTATTCATTCACTACCAATCTATCCAATAAATATTTATTAATACCAGCTGTATGGCAAATATTATACTAATAAACCCTCATCCAGAAAAGAAAAAAAAATTGAAAGCACCCTGCCTCTGCTTCCTCTGTGGAGCTTTGGATATAAATTAATTCAATCATTATGAATATATATCATTACAAACTTAACAGAGCACTTAGAAAGTAATGTCACAAATACTGTAGAATTCATAACTCCTGATTGTATGAGCATTCAGGAAAGGTTGCAGGAAGATGTTTATGAGAAATGTTGTTTCCAGCCAAAAGATAAGAAGAGTATAACTGAGCAATGCTGAGTGGAAGAAAGAGAAGGATTTCTAAAGTTTTATGCATGAGTTTATTCATGCACCCAGAAGCAATCAGCACCTATTTGTTTATTTTGTTTCTGGTGCTAGAGGATAGATATTTGGAATCCGGGAGAATTTGCAAGTAGGAAGGGAAAAAGAGAGATAGAAATGGAAAAGGAAAGGAAAGGAAGGGAAAGGAGATTTAAAGGAAAAGAGAATTGAATGGAAAATGGAAATAGAGCTTTTACTAATATGGAGGGAAGACGGTATAGAGGGAGAGGAGCTGGGGAGAAGAAGAAAAGAAGTAAGATGTGCTATGTTCATGTAAAATCCTCATAAGAATATGATCATGAAGTCCTGCAAACATTCACTAATAGAAAGTAAAATAAAGAACACAAAAGGAGTGAAAACAATCTTCAAAGACCCACTAAGTACTTGTTACCCACTCATGTCCTGAGCTCAGAGTAGGCCCTGTGTGTTGCTTCCACTCCACAAGCCATGTTCCTGCTCTCTGTGAAGATCCAAGACAGAATCCATTGTGTATCCAACACAAACCCAAGAAACCTCTTGGGTTAGTGCATTTGACCTCTCAAATCCAAATACTTTTCTTTGGTGAAGTGAATCAGCTGATGATCCTCTGAAATGTTAATTAAATCTTCATGCTGCATAGTATACCTCACTACAGTTTTATTTCTTTTCTGGAAAACTCCCCTGCTATGTGACCATGTAGCTAAATGGAAAGAAGTGATTTGGAGATAGATGTGTACCTTCAGTCCTCACCCAGTCCTCAGCATCGGACTCATCACAATCCATCCTGTTTTCAGCTTTTGTCATTTCTAATTGCGGACAAGATAATAAACTTCTTACATTTTTGCACTGGCTGAGGACAATGCCTATGCAGCAACAGGTGTCCTGTGAAAAATGATGCTAGGATACAATACATTTGAGCAGCATCATAGCAACTACAACTGCTGCTGCATGTTCCTTATTTCTTATAAAATGTGTTCCAAAACTTATACCCACTTGGCAGTCTTTTCAGATTTGTATCATCTTAATCATGTTTCATCTTTATATGATTATCTCCAAATGTGCCTACTGGGTTCCAAGTAAAACACTTACTAGCTGGCTCTGTCAATCCCTGCTCACGGCAGTGGAGACTGCTTTATATAGTAGTTCCACCAGTCAGGAACAAAATTTTTAGACAATGCACTCCTAGAAAGCAAAGAAAGATGGTATTGTTATCATCATCTGAATGGGAAAATTGGATTTGAGAAGTATTATCCAAATACTTGTCTTCAAGATTAGTAATAATTATGTTTTTCTTTGTTTGAAACATCTAAGAATTTACCATTTATCTCTTAATAACATTACTGAGTAATAAAATCGTGCGTATGTGGATGTAGCAAGGTCCTTGGAAATCATTCACGTCCATTTCTTGATGCTATGGGGAGAACACAAAGGAAACACAAGTACATTAATTGGCTTGGTCATAGTTCTGCAAATTCAGTGTAGGCCTTAATATAAGGTAACTAAAGTTGGGTTCTTTTGGAAAATAGCTCTGAGAATGAAAGGTGTGTGTGAGTGCTTTGGGGAAAGAGCTTTGAACAATTCCTGAGGATTGCTTGAGGTCATATGTTGGAAGAGGTTGAATATAGCCTCCCATGCATTCACAAGGACTTCAAAGTGTCCCACAGTGTGTTCTGAGTTACACTAGTCTTTCAGAGTTGTCTTGAGGCATAAGGACTGGTGGCTAGAAGTGGGCTGCCCCTGGGAGGAAGCAAAATCCTCAGGATGGGTAATTCTAGAAAGAGCTCCACCTGCCAATGCTCACATAAACTGAAGTCATGAGGACATTTCAGCCAGCATAATCTGGGTCCCTCATTACTCTGCCTACCACCTGGGATTAAGAGTGCTTCATGAAAATTATCTCCCAGTAAAGAGGAGGCCAAAAGGCTTTTGTACAGTTCCTTGCTAGTGTTCATACTGCATGTTGTCTTAATTCTCAAATTTCAAATACAAAAAGACTATTTGAAGAAATTATTTTCCCAAAAACTTCATTCGCTGCACTTTGGATGCTCAAGTGCTCATTAGAACTAATCAGCAAAAGAAGAGGAAAATACAGTGAAGTTTCTTGGCAGTAGGACTTCCTAGTTAAAACAAGGATGTTTGGAAGGCCACCTATGGAGGAATACAAGAAAGAAAGTTCACAAATATCCATCTTCAGGAACCTGAGGAAACAGTCCTGCAAGTAATAGCATTAGTGTTGAATTAAAAAAAACCTTTGTTGCTCAAATGCTTAATTCCACACATGTTTATTGAGTCCCTTATTTTGTTTCCACAACTGTGTTGGAGACTTGTCAGCATAGAAAATCAACTCCTTGTCTTTCTTTTTGCCTGATATGTCCAAGGCCATTTTCATGCTCTTCTCACATCTATCTCCCTCTGATGTGCATTTCTGATAGGTAGTATTGTTTTATTTCAGTTAATGTTTTTATTGCCTAATTTCAGTCATGGAATTTCAGGGTTCATTAGGTAAAAAAATTACAAACTCTTCCAAACATGGAGACAGATATATGAGTTTCCATGATCACACCTCTAAATATTTAATTGCTACACAAATGTCTCATCTCCAGCCACATTTCAGAGATCTTATAAATCTTTCTAAGACTGACCATAAAAGAAACAAAATGATTCTAAGTTTGAAAAATTGTATACAAATATATAAAGAGGAAAGAATGTCCTACTCACTGCAGGACTTAATTCTGGCTTTGACTTTTTATTGTTGCTCTTATTTTTTCATGCTTATTCCAGGACCTACATATTTTTCCTGAGGTGAGAGACTTCATAACTATGAGACTAGAGTTCAGAAAGATCAGGGCTGAGGAGATGGCTCAGGAGAATAAGCGCTTCCCTGACAAGCCCAAGGGTCTGAGTTCAATCCCCAGTTCCGAAAAAAAAAAAAAAAATAAGTTCAGAAAAATTAAAAAGATTCCTATACACACAACCTAGTCCTATTGAAACCTCTTGCAAAGTGATAAAATAATATTTTCTCTCTACACTACATAAAATATATTTATTTAAAAGTGACCTTTGAAAGTGTGAATGAAGGGGCCGGGGAGATGGCTCAGTAGAGTAAATGTTTGTCTGGCAAGTGCAAAGGCTTGAGTTGATCCCCAGTTCCACCAAAAATAAATAAATTTTAAAAATGTGAGTTAATGATTTAAAAAGGTAATAACAAACTTTGTTACACACAAATAATGTACTAAATATATATATACATATATATTATAAATAACATATATTAAAAATTATATATATATATATATATATATATTAGGAAGTTTGGGGCAAGACCCAGTAATGTAACATTTTCAGCCTTTACAGCTACTTAATACATGAAACAAGCAGTGATTCTGAAGTCCAATTTAAGCTTCTGTCCTGATTCTAGCATTCACTTCGTGACTTTGGACAAATCCCATACCTTATCTGTGCTTTTGTTTGCTCACACTTTTGAAGGAATAGTAAAAATGAATATCTTTCTATCTTGAGTGTAATGCTACTGTGTATTTAAAAAGTAAGTGTGCATAGAAATGTCTTACAAGTCCTACAGAAATGTCCTTGTGAAATAAACTTCTAAGAACTAAATATTGTATCTTTTTTGTCATTATCTCCAAGAATAGGCTTTCAGAAATGACAAACTTCAACTTTGCTGTCAAACCAATCTTGTCGTCATGGGCGGGGGTCCTAGTCTGCTGTTTGGGAAAGTCTTCCTAAAGACTTGCAAAGATATCTATGTCAAAAACAGACAGCAATGATGACTGCCAAATATTTGTTATTTAAGTAATGTGATAATTATATTTTAAATTTTCATATCTTTTTCAAAATAATGAAGTGAGCTTATTTTCCAGCTCTGATTCTGATTTTTTAAATTTCCAAATGACTTTGAAAATGTTTGTACAAGTTATCTCCTTCTGCTATTTCTATAACTTTATTTGGGACATGACTGATGCAACAGGTAGTTTTCTGCCTAAGATTTTAGAATTTCATAGCCAGAAAAATAGGTGAATTTTCCATAGAAAACATATCTTTATGTGATTACATATGATAATACAATTATAAATGTCATGAACCTACTCTACTGTCCATTGATGGAAGGTTGTAGGTGGACCTATGTGTTCTTGTGTGTGTGTTTGTGTATGTATATGTGTGTCTGTGATTGTCTTGGGCAGAGATATTTCAACATATTTTAGTTTTTCTTTCCTCAAGAAAGCAATGTAACATGATGGCAAAACTATTAATTGTGTTTTGCCATCAGTTAAGAGATGAGTTGTAAGAGATGAGCTGCTCTGATAATTTGAAATTGTTTTAGAGCTTTCCTCACACATGGTAAATAACACATCTTTAATGACCATGTTATTAAACATTAAGAGCAACAATACTGCTAAGTCATTCTCCTTCATAACCCCTCCTCAAATTATCCACAATTATCAGATAACTTCATTAGTAAATGTTTCTGTTACCCAAGCTGACAGTGTTTCACGCACATTTGAAACATTTTCAGGTTTGTTGTTGCTGGATGATTTAATCCTCCCTGGGAGTGTGGCCTCTACCAAGAACACAAGTGATCCAGAATATTGTCTATAGATAATGGTGGATGTGTTCATATTAAATTCTGCTACATCAAGATGTTTTAGTGTGTTCCTGAAAGTGCAAGGATCCAAATTTGATATGAGATGATTCAGGCATTCCCATAGACAGGTATATGCAAAGTTCTCTGATAATCTGTATGATCACATCTTGGTATTTTGGTCAAATACAGTCCTTTTGTTTTAGGTAAGCCAGCATATGTTGAAGACACTTTTCTGTTCAACCATTGCTGAAACTGAAAGAAAGGAAACTAAGGTGAAATGCCTTTTCCACTCAAGGGGAGCTAATCAAAAAAAGTAGTGAGGTTTCTGATATCCAGACTTGAAGGCCAGGAAGAAATATTGCAAGTGTACCAGCAGGCCACCACTGTGTCTGCTCAGGCTACTGAGAAAAATTATAATTTTGCTCCAAATGGCGTATTGACTATCCGTTTTCCTACCTGATCTAGTTCCCACTCAGTTGACTCTGGCTTTGTGGTCATTGTCTGCAGCCCTATTATTTGCAGCATAATTATTGATTTTCTATTCTACTTCGAATTCTCACTGTGGGCTATTTCAATAGAAATGATTATCCAAACCTAAAATATGTAGGAAAAAATTAGTTGCTGAGACTGTTCTATTTTGTACTTCACTAAAAATATATTATAATAATAATATGGAAAATTGTCACAAAGTAACTTTCCATGACTTTAGGTCATGTTATTTTTAGGAGCTTTTATTGTCCACACTCATATGCTCCCTACAAAAGGAGCATATGACTAATGTATCTGAGTTATAAAATCTTTCAAATTTCTATAAGAAAGCATCTTTAAATCATAAGTGTTTTATGACAAAATATTCTATGTAGTTATTACACAAATTATATTTTAAATGCTTTAAAATACCCAAACCAAAAGTCAATATTATTTATATTTACATAGGGATATACATATACTATAGATACATTTTGCATATGTATAAATATTCTTTATGAAAATGAATAATTTTTATAACTAGGTGATAGTCTGTATTGCTTGCAACTGTGTGGTGACCTTCCCACATCCTTATTGTTCAAGATTTTTACTGTTTTAAAGATTCTGATCTTAGTGTACTATACCTTTCAGATATCTCTCTCTCTCTCTCTCTCTATATATATATATATATATATATATATATTATTGTATGACTTTATCAAATTATATTTAGCTAACCCTTGCCTATAGTGCCTGGTGTATGAGTAATACTCTCCATTGATCTTACAGCTAATATTTCCCAAATCCTAGGATATTTTATAAATTCAAGCTGACTTATATTTAATATTTGATTGAACTTTATACAATTTTTTTGTTTTTATATTCTCTAAGTTCCTATAGAAAACTGTTACTGACTTACAATCTAAATGGTTTAGGTCATACCCATTTCCTGGATTTTATTAGTGTTTTTAAACACTAAAAATTATTCTGTAATAATGAGTTTGCCTTCATTTGCTTTTAATACATAAACTGTTTTATGTATTTTAATTTATATTCTTGTGAATGTGCCTGTCTTATACTTCATTTCAATTTAGAAAATTATTAGTTATATAATTATGTAAATAATAAATCTATAATGATAGGGTAGGACTGATGATATAATACTTCAAATCAAAATGTAAAATTATCTGTCTAGTAATATGAACTTTTGTTCATTTATTAGTATAAAGTAATATGCCATTTTAGTGCATCTTCATAAATACTAAAGTCTTAACAATTCCAACATTGCTGAAATGTCTATGTCTAAAGTTTTCTCTGAGACTGAAGACAGACTTGCACTTGTGAATTCCAAAATATTGAAACAAGGTTATAGGCTTTAAATATGCAAAAGACAACATTCCCGTTCAAAAAGGGAGGAAAAGGGGCATGAACACAAATCACATCAAAGAAAGACTGAACACCAGGAAGGAAAATATTAAATCCTATAGCTGTGTTTCCTGCACCCAAGGTAGATCATAGTGAGATATATGTTCCAAAAGGCTTAGGCAGACCTACCTCTGTGTCCTTACTGGTTACAGCCCAGATGGCCTCCCTCTTGGCCTGGATTTGCTCACTGTCTTTAGATATCAGCAGATAATCCATATTTTTGGCATTTCCACTTCCCTGAGATATGGACTACATTGTAAGTTTCACTTTCACATCATCATGTTTTACCACCTTGGGTATCTTCCAAGGAATGTGAACCCATAACACCCTTTGGCCTGGCCTAGCAAGCATTCTTCCAAAGTCTTGATGGAAACCTCTATAAACACATAATTCTTGTATTCTGCATGCCTTAAAAACCACCAAAATGTGTGTAATACCATGGAGGCTGTCAGCTTGAACAGTTAGCTGGACCACCTTCAATCATCGCTACAGTGGCCTCTGAATTCTTAGATGGCTAAACTCAGGGATACTCAGTGATACATTTCTTCAGATAGCCCTCAATAAACAGGCACTCCACAGAGTCTTTTTAAATGAATATTATAGTTTTCTATCTTAGATCTTTTGAAGGGTAGACTTTTGCTGGTGTCTGAGAGGTAGTCAAAGCATCTTCCTATGCTTGACCTACAATTTTAATGTTAATTTTTCCACAACCATAGTCACCAAGGCCAAAAGTTTATAGATGCTTCCTTGCTGGTAAAACTGAAACTTTTCAAATCATTAAATGCTCTCATTTTCTCCTGATGCTTATTGTATATCTGGCTTATAGTGACCATCATTACCTGCATCACAGCCTGAATTTTGGCCTGCTGTGAAATTTATTCCACCAGATTACTTAGTCCACCACCCTTGATCTCTGTCTTCCCAGAAATGTTGATACATGGGATAAAAATGAACAAATTTTCTAGAGGGTGTATTAGTTTTGGGCTCTAGTCAAACTGCCAGTAGAGTTCCTTAGCTCAACTGAAACCTCCCAGGCCTGGCCTTTATTATCACTATGTCTGATGGCATTCTGGTCTTCTGAGCTCTGAACAGTATCACACATCAAACACTAATCCCAACCTCTACTGCTTTTCTAACTCAAATTTCTAAACCTTTACAAACTTCTCCTACAAAGTAGTCCCAAAAGGCTTCTGAAGCACATAGTCAAGTACAGACACTTTACTGACCCCACTCCTGGTACCAGTTTTCTGTATTAGTCAGCTTTTCCATTGTTGGAACAAAACACCCAAAATTTAAAGAAATTAAAGAAAAAGTTTATTTTGGCTTATCATTTCAGTTTATATTTTGCTGGGTCTCAGACAAAAATGACATGAAAAAAGGGCATGACAAAAAAGTTGTGTACCATATGATGCTAGGCAGCAGAAAGAGAAAGAAGAAGCCAATGATGAGAATATATCATTCTAAGTCATGCTTCCAGTGACCATTCCCTTACAACTGGGATTCACCTACCTTGAAACATAAAGCAGTTCAAGGACATTTTGTATTTAAACAATAACAGTGATGATATAGAGACATTTGTGGATATTATTAGATAGTACTAAAATGACCATTAGCTTGTCATAGTGGCATGTGCCTATAGTTCAAATTACTCAAATGATTGAGGCAGAAGAATCATTTGATCTGAGAACTTTAAGAACAGGATGGTCAGCATAGTGACTTCCATCTCAAAAAAGGAAAGAAGGAAGGAAAGGAAAAGACAAAGAAAGAAAACTAGAAAATTTCTAGGCTACTAGAATAGGCCCCATATAACGGTAACAAACAAAATTTTTTAACTAGAGAAGCTGAAGAGATAAGATTGGAAGCAGATGGCAATGAAAACCTGAGATAAAAGAGAAATTTCAGAGATTGATACAAAAGAAAGACCCAGTATGCCATGACTTAGTTCAAAGATGAAAGATGAGTTCCATGTGCCATGGGTTGCTCATAATTCCAGGAGCTGAGTCTGTCCTCTGATTAGAGGGACAAAGCAGAACATCTGTCATACACACTTGTACAACCAAAATGTGTGAGCAGAACACACAGGTTTGGAAAGAGATTCACCTCAGAAACTTTCAGAAAAGATATCAGTGCCACCAATACCTGGATTTGACATCTTGAGAAATTCTTCAGAAGACAAATCTCCTGAGCCTAGCAGCTTTCTAAACCCACAGAACTGTGGGATCACGAATGCATGTTGTTTTAAGCAACTAAATTTGTGAGGGTTTTTTGCAATAACAGTATAAAATTAATTCAGTAGATAAAGAAATTACTTTGATCTCAGTTTGTCATACACAGCCATCCTGGCTTTGATGGTATGATATTGAGGTATACAAACATGTCAACTTTCAACTCAGAATAATTTTGTACTTAAATTACTTCCTTAGTCAGTATCAGTCCTTTTAGTAATCATATGCAGTTTTTATTCTTAGCACTTGAATAAATACAAATATTTGCATCTTGCTACTTATAAAAACCAAAACATGTATGAATAATGATTTTGAAATTATACATTCCTTTTTTCATGGAAAAGAGGTAAAACAAAAATTCATAACAAATAATAGGTAAATAACAATAGTTAAAGTATTACAAGATGCTGTGTTTAAAGTAGTTGTTCAGGGTACAAGATATGGGCATAAAATTTTTTCCAATCAATATTAGCCTCCTACTTTCAGCCTCCCAGGTTTTGGAATTACAGGCACGCACCACCACACTCAGTCTCAGTTGCTGGCTCAGCACGCTGTGGTGGTGGGGCCTGCACGACATGCTGGGGATTGAACCCTGGTCCCTGAGTCTGCCTTAAGCAAGTGCTTTAATCCACTGAGCTATGTAGCCAACCCTGAAGCTTACTTCTTTTTATTGTATGGTTTTGTTTTTTGTTTTCTGTATTTTAGGGAAGGGTCTACAGGTTGTTTAGGGTCTCACTACTAGATCAGATTTAGAGTGATTCTCCTGTATACAGCCTGCCAAGTGCTGGGATTACAGGTGCACACCACTATGCCCAGTCTCAACTGCTACCCCGGGGGCCGGGCCCACACTGCAGGTCCAGAGGTGGAACACCTGGCCCCTACACCTGCTTGCAAGCACTTTAATTTGCTGAGCTATTTGACCAGCCCTCAAACTTCTATTTTTATTATTAATTTTGCTGAGAAACAAATAACAGTGAGACAGTTTCAAAACAGGTCAATAGTGTAGTTATATTAATTAATACATTGCTCATTTCAAGCTTACTTCTTCATGAACTAAAAGACACTAATAGTTTAAACTGATTTGCATTTTCCCCTATTCCCTACTGTCCTTTTCCCTTTTACCCACTTAATTCTTTTTTGCTTTTGAATAATTTGTTTCCATTTCACAATATCTACTGTACATTTTAAAACCTATTTACTCTTTCAGTTTCTTATGCAAGAGACAATACAATGTTCACACATGTGAATTTGACTTATTTCATTTATGAATATGGTCTCGAGTTGCATCCATGTACCTATAAAAATCTCAAGTTTATTTTTTTCCTGTATTTAGGACAGGGTCTACATGGTCTGACTACATAAGTCAGACTCATAGTTATTCTCCTGTTCTCAGCCTCCCAAGTGCTGGAATTACAGGCACATGCCACCATGTAAAGTCTCAATCACCATCTCAGTGTGCCCCGTGGATAGGGCTGGCACAGCATGCCGGGGATCAAACCCTGGTCACTGTGCTCCACCTAAGCAGGTGCTTTAGTCCCCTGAGTTATCAGGCTGGTCCCAAGTTTATCATTTTTATGGCTAAGTCATAATATATTGTATACAGCATCACATCTTTTTTAATCCATTACTCACTTGGTGAGTATTTAGATTGTTTTCAAGATTTATAAATCACAAATTGTGCTGCTATGAACGTGGTTGCACACATATTGGTGTGGTATGATGATTTTAATTCTAGGAAGATATCCAGAAGAGGAATAGCTATGTGGAATCGGACCTCTAACTTCTAATCCTGTATTTCGAGGTATCTCCACACTGATTTCCACAATGGTTGTACCAGTATACATTCCCACCAGCAGTGGAGAAGGGTTCCTTTTTCCCCACAGCCCTTCTAGCATTTGTTATTCATTGATTTCTTGATGATAGCCATTCTTTCTGAGGTTAGATAGAATCTCAGTTTTGTTTTAATTTGCATCTCTTGAATGACCAGTGATGTTGAATATTTTTTTAATAGACTTGTTTTCCATTTGTATTTCTTCATCTGAGAAGTGTGGTATTCATCAAAAATTACCATTTGTGGGTCTTTAAATTTGGGAGATCTGATTTGTTTTTTCAAATTTTATATATGCTAGATAGAGGTTTTTGTTTGAGAGATAATTGGCTAGATATTTATCCCACTGTGTGGGATTCCTCTTTACTCTTTAGCAATTTCTTTTGCTATGTGAAGGCTTTTTAATAAGATCATACCACAGATGTTGAATATTTGAAATATTACTCATGCACCCTAATTTCATTCATGATCTCTACCTACACTTATGTCTTCAAGATTTCTATCTACTTTCATTTTCAGTAGATTTTGTGTTTCTGTGTTTTTTAAAAAAATTAAAGACAGTATACATATATATTTTTCACTTCCTTCTTTCTGTCTTTTCTTCCTTCTCTCATCCCAGTATTTGTTCTTTTGAACAGTTCCTTTCCATTTCACTGCATCTATTATACCTTTTATTTTGTTTTCAAACACTTTATTTTCCTTTTTAGTAAATACTAAACTAACAAAGGAGTAATTTATACTTTGGAAGGTACTGTTAATAAAATGCTTGGAAAATAGATGTTTATTTTTCACTTCTATGAGGTATGAACTTTTTTTGAAATTCTAGACACTTCTGAGTTGAGAAAATTTATCTCTAGTTTTAAGGTAGGCTAAGCTTTTAAATAAAGGTACATTGTAAGAATTAGCTTCATTAACTATTCTGCTATGACAGGTTACATCATGTTCATCTCTATAATACTAGACTAACAGTTTAGCTTGGATAATTGTAGCTGATTTCTACTGGTATATTGAGAGGAACATTTAAAGCTTTTTTCCCCCTACATTTTAATTTTTTGACCAATTTTGCATGCATATATCTGATAATTTGAACAACTAATTTGAAGGTAATGTAACAACTAGTGTTTAATTCCTATCATTTTGTTAATTGAAAATCTATATTGTTTGTAATATATTTTTAACTATTATTCCTTCTCTTTAAAAAATAAAATAAAATAAGTATTCCAGCCAGATTGAGCTTATTGCCCTTATTACATGGACACCAAAGTGTTTTTGACTCCTCTGTGTTTATTTTGTTCCCATTTGTCCTCACTCCTAGATCTCTACAAGTTAGAATTCAGTCATTCTTCAATCATTAGGGATTTGGAATTGGGAAGGCTAAGATCCTAGAATTTTGATCCTGCTTCTGTGTTTGTTGTGGCAGAGTATTGGGCACATTATTTAAACTTGTGGAAGTGCAGCCTTTTCCTTGTTAGTTTAGGCTCCCATATCTATGGACTTTCTAATGTTTTATTTAACTATTTTTAAATTCTCACTAAAAATTAAATTGAACACAAAAGAGGATAAAAAAAACAATAGAAACAATACAGAATTTCCAAGCAAGGTGAGAAAAAAGTGACAATAGTTATTAGGTTGCTGTTTTAATACTTACGTATTTGATTCATTTTGATTTTATTTTAGTATATGGTGATAAACATGGATCTAGTCTTAATTTTTGGCATGCAGAGAGCCAGTTTTTCCAGTACCTTTCATAAAGAGGCTATCTTTCATCCAGTGAATATGTTAACGTGTTTGGCCCATATGTCAAAGATAAGGTAACTAAGTCTGTTTGTAGGTGTGTCTTCA
Source organism: Tympanoctomys barrerae (assembly GCA_002564285.1). NCBI lineage: Eukaryota > Metazoa > Chordata > Mammalia > Rodentia > Octodontidae > Tympanoctomys > Tympanoctomys barrerae. The sequence goes on from NDGN011449515.1 coordinate 16,734, forward strand.
TCCTCTAATTTGTTTAAATCATGTGCAGGTCTACTTTTCTTTTCTAGAGCCATCTGATTTTTCATAGTAGCTTCAGACTATAATTTCAATTCAAGGGTTGCAATGCCTCTGGCCTAACCTTGGTTGTTCAGCACTACCTTCACTATTCTAGGTCTCTTCTGTTTGCAGATAAATTTTAGGAATGTTTTCTCCAGTTCTATAAGGTATGCTAATGGTATTTTGATAGGGAATTCATTAAATCTGTAATACAGATATTTAGGGGAATATGGACATTTCCCTATGCTAGTTCTTCCTATTCATGACCAAGGAATATCTTTCCATTTTATGAAATTTTACTTGATCTCCTTTGGAACAGTACTATAATTTTCTTTTCTTTTCTTTTCTTTTCTTTCTTTCTTTCTTTCTTTCTTTCTTTCTTTCTTTC
>NDGN011449516.1:0-11423 GCA_002564285.1 Tympanoctomys barrerae
CCTTCCTTCATTTTGAGTGTCGGGTATTTGTCCCAGCAACGAATAAAGAGTAACTAAGACAGACGGGCAGGAGTACATATTTATATAGTGCTCAGAGCAGCATCTGGGTAACTTAAACAAATGTTTGTTGACTAAATTAATAAAGAAGAGACGAATAGCTCAGTGTATAGGATGATTGGACAAATGGCTGATGCCTGTGTGTATTACCTGAGTAGAGATGAGAGCCAGTGAGTGTGGGAGGGAGGGAGAGAAAGCACCACGGTGAAGGCCTAGAGCTACCTCCACTAGTGTCCCTTGCATGGCAATTTCAGAATGTCCTTAAAGGTTCTCAGAGATCAAACTTCTAACCCTTACATTAGAGATGGGGTGATTTGAAGTCCAGGATCCTGAGAAAAGTCTGTGACAGAAAAAATTTTGTCCAGCACTTTCCCATGTATCTTCACAGGAAACGGGATCCTTGGGCAGGGTATCCATGTTGCCATCACATTCGCTATGGACATGCTTTGCAGAGTTGCCCAGGGTAGGAGTTAGAAAGCTGCCCTCTTCTTCCATGCTAGGTTCTCTGACAACAGCAGTAGGCTCAGCAAGCTCAGCTCTTGACAGTGTGAATTTGGGATCCCTCCTACCCAGAAGTGAATCTGTTTCTGAACCTTGAAAATCCCTGCTAGCTTGTGATATGCTGTGTGATAGTTGATGCATTGTGTCAACTTGGCTGAATAGCCTCCCGCAGTTTTGGATATGGGGGCCTCCCTGCACACTGCAGGCCTGCAAGGCCCAACCTGGAGTGCAATTGGTTCCACCCTGGGGGCATGGGCCACCCGAGTGACTCAGCTGGAAAAGTGTATATAAAGGAGTTAGGGGAGGCTTCCTGCCGCCCTGCCCCACTTCCTTGGAGAAGTAAGTCTTAGTCTTTGGAGGAGCTTGATCTTCTCAGCGGCACCACTTTGGAAGAGTGCTGGTCTTCACGGTCAGTGAAGAAGGAATAGAGGCTTGATGGAAGCTGAGGCTGCTGCTCCTCCCTGCTCTTCATTGTTTTCTGTGGCATGAACTGCTGTGGTCTGTGTTGGAGCCAGTGGAGTATGAACTGAAACCTCCACAAGCTGAGCTAAATAAACCTTTCTTTCCTTCATTGTGAGTGTTAGGTATTTGTCCCAGCAATGAGTAAACAGTAAATAAGACATGCTGCAAACAACAGAACAAGGTGGAGGCAATGCCATGGAAGTCCTGGCACCTCAAAAGGCTTGACTTCCGCTTGGCTCTTTTGAACTCCTAAGAGCTCTGGATGGAAATGTCATGAAGCAAGAAGCCCAGCCCTCTGGGCCGCTGCTGCTCCATCACCTGAATGAAGTCCCACAAGCCATCCCTGTTAATTCCCTTGATGTTAGATGTAATAAAGTATAGCTGCTTTAAGCTGCTCTGTTGGGGGAGAGAGCTTTTTTTTTTTTTTTTTTTTTCAGTAGGGACCCAAAACACTTGCATTGGTCTAACCAAGCCTGGACCCTTAAGCCCCTTTCTAACTGCCCTTTGTCAATACATCAAAAAGGAAGCCTGGAAATCATTCGTCATAAGAAATAATGGGAAGAGAAGATGAGAGGAAAAGAAAAATTTATGGGCACATGATTAGCCTGCTTCAAATACCAAGAGGACTGTCATCACCAGAAAGTCTAGGCGGTTCAGTAGCATCCCAAGTTCTTTAAGAAAAATCCTAACAGTGATGGAAATAAATTTAGTACCACCAATATGTCACTCATTTTATATACAGCCTACTCTCATCCTGTAAATAACTCCTTAATGTATGTAGGCATTAATTTCATTATTTTTCAGGTGAAAAATAGAATCAAAGCAGCTAAGAGATTTGCGCAAGTTCATGCAGGCTGTAAGGGGAGGACTAAAAGTGCATTCTTGAGTGTGGTCCCTGGCCGTTGTGCCTTGCTGCTTTTCTCTTGGCCTACTGGATAAAATCCAATGAAGGGAGAGTTTGGCGTCTGAGTGAATTCTGAGCGCTTTGTGCTCTCTCACCTCCATTGCTTTGGACACACCAACCCTGGGACAGCATTGGGCTTTGTGTTATTCTACTTGGGAAAATTCTTTTCACTCTTCAACGTCTTATCTCATTTTTCTGTCTTACTTTTCCTACTAAGACAAAGCCCATAGGCTGGAGTGATCCCTCTTCTCTGTTTTTCTGAAGTGCATGCCACAAACCTCTTATGTAACTCATAAATTTAATTGTGTTCTTTGATTCCATCTTTCTCCCTTCTAGACTATAAATTTCTCTAGGACAGGGATTATGCTCTATTTATCTTTGTGACCTGCTCCTGTCAGGTTCTGGCAGATGATAGGCTTCAATAAAACCTTATTAAATTAGTGAATATGTTGATGATTCAGTAGAAGGAAAGTGCTGGGTGCCATTGCCTGGATTTGGAAAATGACAATTTTGTTAGAAGCAGTCCCCCTGCTTGTTTACTGAGTGTCTGGGGAGTCAGTGAGGCTAGCGTTCTGTGAACTCCGGCTTTGTATTGGAGATTTCACTAGGTCATTGATTTTTTGAGTGAAATGGTCACATCATTGGATGATCAAGGACGAAATTATAGGTTTTTCTCCAAAAACCTTGAGAAGGAAATTAAGTTCTGTAATATTTACTCTATGAAGTAATCTGTGGCATAACAACTTCATCATTACACCCTGACAGTCTAACATACATGTAGATAGGATGTACAGGAAAATATTAGAACTGCATAGTGGAAGTATTGGTGAAATAGTTTGCCATCCTCCTGGAAGAAGATGAGAGGAAGGGAGGCCTGAGAGCAATTGGTGTGAGGCACCTCCCGATCCTCTCCTACCACCCCTGAGAGGCTGTCATGGTACAAGTCTTCATTGCTTCTCTGGTTGTGAAGAGGTGTGAAGGTTTCTGTCCTACCCCTGCCAGGCCACCTTTGCAGGGTATAAAACCACTTGGCTTGAGTGTAGAATTGGCACATCAGTAATGAGAGGGAGGTCTGTCACTCCAGCTATGGCCAGTCAAACTCTTTTGTTCAGTGCTATCTTTTTTTTGGTGTGTGGAAGGACTCAGAGCTTGTGCATTTGGCTGCTCACTTCCTTTGTCTGTTTCTGTAAGTGATAAACTGAGTCTAAGAGTATGTTGTGTCTTCATGGAAGTTCATTTAGGCCTTGGTTCTCCCCTGAGCTGCTGTGTGCTGGAGGGCACACTCATCTCCACACAGGTCCACGTGTTACATACATTAGTGTGTCACACTTCAATGTGTTAAGATGGTCCACTGTTACTTTCATTCTGCCACCATCCCTGTTTCATGAAGTGGAAGAAAATGATTTTCTAAAGAGATACAAAATACAAGTACCTTCCTCTTTTAGTTACATGATATTGCACAGAATGATCTGTCAAATCACAGATGTTGATGAACAGTTCCTTGGGATTTCTCTGCTTTCTTCACTGAGGACTGAAAATGGTGTGGGATTGATGCTGGTCTGCAAATCACACTCTGGAACCATGGAAGCGTGAGAGGTTGGGTACCCCAAGGAAAACAGGGATTTTAGAACACAATTGGTTTTCCAGAGTTCCTTATGTTTTTATTTGATTTCAATAAATTATAATGTGTTGTAACTCGTATTTGCCAGCTTAAGGATCTATGGATACTGTTGAGTTTTTGCTGGATGAACCCTGAGAGAAATGAGGAAAAATAGCTTAAAAGTTGTTTATCAACAGTTGGCAGACAAGGGCTGGGGAGATGGCTTAGTAGAATAAGTGCTTCCCTGGCAAGTGCAAGGGCCTGAGTTCAATCCCCAGTTCCACAAAAATAAGAAACAAAACAAAACAGTTGACAGACTAAAGATGATACAAGCAAGGCAAATATAACCAGCGACATGAATGCAGTATGGGCGCTTCCTATTCCTCATCTGAGCTTCCCATAAGTCTCTTGTCATATTGTTTGCCTCATTTTATGAAGTAACAGAATGACAACATACTCTGATAGTTTAGGAAGTTGATGAAAAATTTCAAGTTATCAACAGAACTATTTAAAGTAGCAAATAAAATTCATAGTATTTACCTATGTAGATTGCCTAAGTATGTATTGGGTTTTAAAATATTCACTAATGATAACATGGTCTATTGGGTCTGACAAGATAGCGGACAATAATTTAGTTCACTCATGTTTTGCTAAGTAAAAATTGTGTTATACATAAAGATAATATATACATCATATTAGTATATGGATGTATAACATTCACAGAAGGTATTCATATATTAGTGTGAGGATTGGCATTCTCTCTCAGGGGTGTTTGTGTTCAGGACTTGTGCTTACAGCTGCCTGTGGTCACCTCGAAGGGCTTTCCAGCAGGAAGGTGATCAGTTGTAGTAACATCTCAGCTTTCATTTGCAAGTACAGGCCAATATTTCTGGCTTTCTCTAGTTGGTCTTGGGAATGTGTTTCCCACCAACTCTAACTCATAAAGGGCCTGAGGGCTGGGACTGTGTGTGCTTCAGTCCTGTAGCAATTACAAGGGCCATAAAGATATACTCCAGGGGCGCATTGACTCTTTCCACAGTTTATCTATTTGAAGCTTCATTTAAAAATGTGTATTAAAGAAAGGCCATTTGGGGAAGACTGATGCAGCTCCCTGCTGGCTAGTTGGGGTGGGCTGGCTGGCAGGCGTGGAGGGAAGATGCTTTCAGCTGGCCACCAACAAGGCAGTAGAAAGCACACACCCTGGGCTTCCCTAGCAGCATGACCTCACAGTCATGCTTTGTCTTGCTCATTATAGATTGAGTGACTTTAATAGTATACTTTATTTTCCTTATTATATAAAGTCAAGCTTTATGATTTTTTAAAAAAGTATAGTAATAAATTAATTACTTAAAGAAATCATTATTAAGCCTAGAGAATGTAGCTCAGTGGTAGAGCACTGACCTACCACTAGCACTTACATGCTTGAGGCCCTGAGTTCTAGCCCCAGCACAGAAAGAAAAATCATTACTGACTTTTAAATCTGTCTATCTATCTTTTAAATCTGTCTATCTATCTATCTATCTATCTATCTATCTATCTATCTTCTATTCTGTATCCCATACTATAATATATATATTTAATATCCACATGTAACTATTATATATACATGTTATATATTATATATAATATTTGCATGTCCACATGTCCAATATTATAATATATATAATATTTTCATGTGGATAATGTTAAATATTTATATAGTTGTGAATGGAGCATAAATAGAAATGATCATATCCTTGTGATCCTCCACCCTTAGACTCTACTAATCAAAAGGCCACTAAGGAAATTGAGCTCTTCTATTTTTCTGTTTGTTTGTTTGGTCTAGAGGTTTCCTCTTCTGTATAACAAGAGGCACCAGAGAAATCAGGGTAAGCTGTGTAGTCACCCATGTGCTCAGGGCCATCTCAGTGGGAGAGCAGATTTGGTGTCCCCAGGCCTGCAGCAGCCGTCCATTCTCATTTTGAATGCCGAGCTATCTTCCAGTTGCCTCCTCGTGTCTCCTGCCAAACCCTCTTCAAGTTCTTCCCAGGCCTGCCCCCAAGGCGCAGCCTCTTGCACCTAGCCCTGCTGAACCCTAATATCAGCTTACTTCATTTGCATGTGATTTGTCTAATTTACAGTGCCACTACCAAACAGGAGGGACCAGGTAACCAAGGCAACCAGAAGCAGCACTTTATAATTCAGGCTTGGCCAGACTTTCTGCTCCGTTTAGTTTGATTCCTACCCTTCTTGGCTCTCTTCTCTCTTGAGACTGCAAGGATGGAAGCACCCAGAATCTCTCATCCTTTGTCCTTTTCTCCCAGGCCCTCCCCGTAACCCACTGATACAACACATCCTCTTTCTTCCAACTGAACATTTCAATAGTTAGAAGATCCTCTTCTGACTATTGCTACCCAACATTTAGTATCATGACATTTTCTAATGCTAATGTTGATTAACACTGATAATAGTAGCAATTATTACTGATAATAATGATTATCATCTTTAATAATCGCTTTTAGTGCTTCCTGACATCATATCCAAGGAATAGAGCTGTTGCTTGATAATTCTTACATAATTGAATTGTAGGTAATTTTGCCCTTTGTTTGTTGTATGCAGCCATTGTCTAGTTGCCAGTGATCATTATGCATAATTTTTAAAAATATTAATATGTAGAAGTCTTTCACTAGGGTATTTCACTAGAATTGAAATTATTGGTCAAAGGATATATTTGTTATACTCTTAAAAGACATTGCTAAGTTACTCTCTCTGGAGTATCAGTTTTCCCTATATACTTTATCACTGGCTACTTCACTTTAAATGTATCTTATAAGCCTGCAACTTCCCTTACCTATGTTGTTGGATTGAATGTATTTCTATGTTTGCCAGGAAGTTGAGTATTATCGTGGAAGTATTTATTCTTGTTTCCTTCATTTTCAGATTTCTCACATTTTATGGGGCAAGGCATACTGCTTCTAGTCTAGGTTGAAAGCTCTATTCTTTTGAGAGGATGTTAAACATCAATAGTCATAGCTGGTGGTCAGATGGCTGAATTCCTGCCTAATCATGTATCAGAAGACTGATGCTTCTGAGCATAGCTCATTCCTTTCTAGATTTTGGTAGAGGGGAAGTTCTGTGTGGTCTTGCCCATACCTCAGTCCCTTGGATAGGGATAGAGCTGTCTGGTGGAATTAATCTAGTGTTAAACATAGCTGTGCAATAGTTTTTGTGCCATTGATAGTAATGCTCATAGCTTTTTCTGAATGTCTATTTTGTGGTAAGTACTTTAAATGCTGCTTTGTTCTCAGGCAACTAATATCCCAGTGAGAGGGCTAGATGGTCTCTAAAATTGTATAAATTACTTAGTGATATAAGTTGTGTAATTTTGTGTAGTCATCCAGACCATCAAAAATGAAACAGGAAACTAGAGCAGGACTTTGGAGTGGAATCGACTCAGGGTAGGACCGACCAGGAATTCCTTTAGCAAGGATGAAGACAGACTCTTGCAAGAAGGCAGCTGAGTGTAGTTCTGGGGTGAGCAAGTTTCTGGAAGAACACCTTAGACACAGGCTAACAGGAAGAGAGCTGTTATGACCGTGCTTGACAAGAGCAAAAGTAAAGAAAGCAATATAGTTAGCTAGGCTGATACCACATCATGTAGGGTGCTGTAAAGCACCCTACAGAATTTGGATCTTATTTTAAATAGATACAAAAGATTATTATAGATGAGGGCATAATAGGAAATGACATGTGTTTGAACTATCACTCTTGCTGCGGGGAGGATGAATTAGGGTCAAGGTAGGTTAGACTATGTTATTTTCAGAGTCATAATATGATAAAGGCTTATTTCTTGTTTGTGCAGGGCCTGTTGTAGTCAGTCACCTCTCTAGGGGATACTTTCTCCACACAGTTACTCAGGGAGCCGGGGATGTCTGTCTTGTGGTTCTATCCCATCAACAAGTGAATCCCAAGGTTGCCAGGGCCTTCGGAGGTCACACTGAGGCAGATCCACTATGAAAGATTTGGAAGGATGAGGACATGGGCTCTTATGTGCTCTGGCCCACAAATAATCATCCTTTTTCCTAACATATAGTTTATGTTAGAATTCAGGCATTTTGGTCCAGTGTCACTGAAATGAGCTGAATACTTTAGAGACAATATTGATATTTAATGAACATTGACTATCTAGAAATATCTGAAGCCAGTGAGGAAAGTGGTACATAAACTACCTGGTAATTTTAATGACTCAAATGACAGTGGTGGCTGAGAATTGGGAGGCAGCAAGAGATGGCCCCATTTCCATTCAGAGGCAGCCTCAGTGGAATGCACAGGTGGTTTTCTGCATGTGGAGAAGAAATCAAGGATGACTGTAAAGTCTTTGTTTTAAGCAGCTAGTAGATGATACTGCTTGTAACCAAGTCGAGAAAGATCTGGAAAATGAAAATTTAGTGTGCAACATGCTTAAGGAATTTGAGAATCAAAAGTTGTGTTGTGAAAATTATTGTCTCTAAGTCATGTATCAGCCAATGGAGATGTCAGGCTGGAACCTGAACATTTGAGCTGGAGCCCAGAAAAAAACCTGAGATAGAAATATAAATTGGGAAATAATCAGAACATTGGTGAATTTTAAAACTCAGAGAGACTTGCTGCCAGTGTTATTTGTATTTTCTATCTTAAAGGCACAAAATGAGGCTGAATGGAGTAAGTAGCTTGTTCAAGCTCATCATCCGTATGTGAGTGAGCAAAGATTCTGATGAAATTTTGCCCAGACGCATCCTGCCAGTATCTGTAAGGTTGTGTTGATGGTGTTCACGTAGCATCCACCTTTTGGTTCCTTATAGTTCTTGACCTTTTTCATGTGCGGCTTCAACAGTGAAGAATTTGGATATTAAGAACTTCTACCCCAGGCTTCAGTGATGATGGTGAGGTAAATGGTGGTCAAATGAATTGAGTATGATGCATGGGCTTTCCAAGGCTCTTGTTTTGCTAGATTTTTGGCTGTGGGTCTCTATACTACACGGCTTGTCCTCTCTGTTGGTAAGAGTTTTGTGACTTGTTCCTGTTGGATCAGTTGAACTATCTTGGTGTGTGTTTACTCGGAGGCCAGGGCCTTCGGAGGCCACGTTGAGGCAGATCCTTGGCCGCTGCTCCTGAGGCACCATCATGGGTGCAGATGCACCTCACTCTTATGATTTATCTCAGAGGTAGAGATTTTCTCAAATCCTACAGAGTAATGTAATGATGCTTTTCTATTCTTACTCTCTTAGAAAGAAAGGTGTTTTGATTGTGTTCAGATATAAGGTATGTGTATAATCTAATAACGGCTCATATTGAAATCAAATGCTATTTACGTTATGATCATGAAATGTGAAAAGAGAAATTAGAAATGGGAAAAGGTATCTCTCACCTCCTATCTTGTCTCTGCAGCTGGCTCATCTGTGCTTAAGGCTTCTACTATCCCCCATGACAAATATGTTTCAAGTATCTCTGTATCTTGGTTCTTATTTCCTAATGTCACTCTCAGGTTCTATATATGGATCATTTTCACTGCTTTTAGCTGCCTTATTATCTTCCTTATATTCATTTTCTGGGGAAAATAATTAATGTGGTTCTGGTGTTGGGCAAATGAAAGTTACATGGCCTCTGTGCAGTTGGAAAGGAAGTGGGAGCAAAGAGGAGGGGGCAGGACTCTGGGGCTTGTGAGATTCCAGGTTGGACCAATGCAGTGCTATAGTAGGAAATGTATGAAAACATAATTTTTAAAAAGGAAGTAGAATGTGAGCTGGCAAAATGCTGACCTTGGTAAAATCTGGGTTGTGGGCCTCATGAGCAGCCAAGAGTTCAGGCAAGGTGCTCTCACCACGGCAATCAGCAGCCTTGGGAGCATTTCTCTTTTCCCTTGCCTGCCTCCCTCTTTCATCTTTCTTCATCCGTTAAATAAGCAAATGCTAATGCAGATTCTACAGGGTTCGGAGGGAGCATTCTGTAAGCAGAGTCTATTGTCTTTGGATCCAGAAGTCCTAGCTTTACCAGCTCTCTGGATTATTTAATAGAGACACAGCAAGCCACCTGACCTCTGGAAACCTCAGTTTTTCTATCAACAAAATCAAGGATATTCCCTCACAAAACTCACAAAATGTTGGTGGCATTCAGAGCATTGGTGGCACCTACTATCGAGAGGTACCATATGAGAATACGGGAAGGAATAAACCAGCCCATGCTTTTAAGATAATCACAAAGGCAAATTCATCAGAAACCATTACTATTGCTGCGTAACAAATGATCTCAGAACTTAATGACTTAAAATGGGAATAATTATATTATGTTAGACCATATCTTGCCATATTCATTGTATTTTATTTCATTATAACTCGGAGTCTATGGTCTTGGATGAGTGATATTTTCATCCCTTGTGGTATTCACGGAAGTCATTTATTTACACTTAGGAGGATTTTGGAGGGCTTCTGTCATATGCCTGCTGTCTGGGCGAAGGTTGTTAGATACCTGAGCTCATCTGGAACTATTGCAGCCTCTTTGGCATGGTGGCTTGGGTGTTGAATCTCTTGTAGGGTGCCAGGCTTCCCCAGCTGGGTATTATAGGGCCACTTGGAATGTAGCCTCAGGAATCACAATTGGTGACAGCCACCAAATTTCTAAGTCACAAGGAGGGGCAGTGAACAGATTTTCAGTACATTCCCAGCAGGGCTTTGGGAGGCACCTGGTGATCCCCGCTGCTCTGCCATTCTGATGACCCTTCTGGGATTCACCTTTTGAGCAGAGCCTGCTGCTGCTCTTGCCCTTTGAGATATTGACACAGCTTTCTAAGTTATCGTGACTTTCCCATGAAAAATGTAGATTCCAGTCACAGGTGAATAATTAACTCATCTACTTGTTGCCCAAAGAATCCAGGGTCTTGAAAGTCTCTCAGATTGCATTCTCTCTGACTCATTTAGTCTAACCTGGATGTGTTTCTGCCATTACAATTCCTTTGAAAAACTATGTGAGTTTATTTTCTGGAAAGTATTTTGATGGCTTACTACATTAAATGATAGAATACCTACAAGTTTCTTTGAGAGGGACTCTTCTTTACTGTGAGTTTTCTAATGGGCTGTGATAAATTTTTCAAGTTCTTCTGCCTTGCAGAGAATGCCTAGGGTGTGTCCGTATAACATTATAGGAAGTTTTTGTCTCATGGAAAGGTCTACAAGACACAGCTTTAAATAGGCCTAAGGTCTTAAGAAAGACTTTTACAGCCAGAAAGCTCCATTTTAAGGGTTCACATTTTCCGAAGAATCCATAGGCTTTGATCTTTGCATTGGAAATCTTTCTTTTGCAACTTTATCCAAGAAGACACTGAGGATAAGAATAGTTTATTTTAGAGTACAAGAAAAAAATCCAGGGTTCTTATTTTTCTCTCTCTGATTTTTTTATTTTTTATTTTAGGGAAGGATCTACAGGGTGTTCAGGATCTCACTACTAGATCAGACTCATTGTGATCCACCTGTTTACAGCCTCCCAAGAGCTGGATTACAGGCACCTGCCACCATGCCTAGTCTCAATTGCCACCTCAGTGTGCCCCTGGGGTAGGGCTGGCACAGCAGGCCTGGGATCGAACCCCGGACCCCTATGCCTGCTTTCAGGCACTTTAATCTGCTGAGCTATTAGGCTGTCCCTCTAAGTTCTGATTAAAAGCTTTTTTTCTCTAGTTCATCTATGATTTATTCATGTATCTTTGCATGCATTAGGGTAAGTAGCTACGAGAAAGCAAAGGACTCTTCAAAGTTCTGCTTGGACACCTCTTTTGCTTTATTGGTTTATTAATAAGATTGTCTACTTTCCATGTTGCAAATGCCCATTTTCTTAAATTTTCTTCCTTTCTTATTTATTTATTTATTTATTTATTTATTTATTTATTTATTT
>NDGN011449521.1:0-12016 GCA_002564285.1 Tympanoctomys barrerae
CTTTGCTAAGCTTGTTCTAAGTAGGTGCTTTAGACCACTGAGCCATCTCACCAGCCCAGCACATTTTATTCCTACGGTTTTTGCCTTAACATAAACTTAGATATAAACATAGTTTCATTATTGCCTAAAACTTATCGAATATGGTATTGTTCTCCAACACTCACATGCCAGCCATGGGAAGTCCCTTGTTTCAACCCACTCTTTACACTTGTTGTAAAAGATAAGAGCCTTAACCACCCCCTTCCCTCCAAGAGTCCCCAGATGCAGATGATGAACTGTGGGCATTATCAAAGCATGAGCTTCAGGCTGTGAATCTTCCCCACTTCATGTGGCACCATTGAGGACTTGGTGCTCATAGAGAGTCCAGTCTCAGGGCGAAGGGAAGGCCATGCTTGATTAGGATCTCAGTGGGGCCTGTGGGGGCCATGGAAATTACATTGGGGTCATCTAGGGCTCTATTGAAATAGTCCAGGAGACTTTAGGAAGTGGAAAGATGGCTGGAGTGGTCCTTTGGTCTGGGTATTTGGATTTGAGACATTTGAGAGAAAGAAAATTTGGGGGCTGGGGAGATGGCTCAGTACAATAAGTGAAAAGTGCTTCCCTGGCAAGCACAAGGGTCTGAGTTCAATCCCCAGTTCTGCCAAAAACAAAAACAAAACAAGTTAAACCTGTATTGGGATGGGGAGATGACAAAGTAGAATAAGTGCTTCCCTGGCAAGTGCAAGGGTCTGAGTTCAATCCCTGGTTCCACTTAAAAAAAAAAAAGAGCGAGAGAGAAAGAAAAGTTAATGGTGTTAAGCTTGAGTGGCAAAAATACAAAGAATTTATTTATTTATTTTTACCCTATTCTTTTCTCTCCTAAATTCCAGTCATATGATTTCTTTTTATGGCTATATTGGCAGGACTTAATCAAAAAACATGTCAGACACATGATATGTATCCAGGTATAGAAATAGATAGAAATAGTAATATGAAAAATTATATGCTGCCTTCCATATTTTTGTCTCAGGTGATTTATGGCTGGGGGTAGGGAAGCTACAAATAATGTAGGAGGAAGGGTGTGTGTGTGTGTGTGTGTGTAGAATGAGCACACATGTGATGATTTCACCTCTTGTTATTCTAAATATGAGTTGACACCGGAACATTTGAGTAACAGATAATCAAATATACATGTCTAAGGCTGGAAGGAGATAGAGATTTGAGAATTATTAGCAAGACTATATATAGGAGCTCTTCGAGCAGTAATGATAACATGAAGAACAAATGAGAAGCTAAAGAAGAAACATTTACAGCACAGAAATAGAGGATCCTTCAGTCTTTTGAGGTCAGTTCTGATACTAACTGGCTTATTTAACCTTAAGTAAAACATGTGACTGTCCTGAGGACCTGTTTCTTCTGAGACCTTGCTGTCCCTTCTGCATTAAGTCAACAGTTTTTCTTGACTATCGGTAGCTTGCCAAATTCTGCTATGGCTACTGCAGTGAGAGCACTAGATTGTGTGGTTATCTCCGTAGTACTGACACCGGGCAGTAGAACCAGCCCTTGCTGCCTATTACAGCAGAGCTCTGTTTTAGAACCACAAAGAGGGGCATTTGATTGACAAAGCAAGAGGAGTCAGGAAAGCCTGAGTATGTGGCTTTCACACTAAGCTTCATAGAATGAGAAGTGGATCAAACAAGTATGACAAAGGAATGGAGACAGTGCGTGCAAAGAAGGACAACAGAAGGCATGCACATGGCATATGAATGGGCTGAACAGGCAACAGGAAGTTCGTAGGACTAGGGTATAGTAAAGCTGACTGTCGGGGGCCTTGTATACCACACCAGGGGATCGGATTGAATCTAGCATGCATTGCATGTCCACGGGAGGACTTCACACGGGGACTCAGAAAAGCTGGGTGTGTGTTTCAGAAATCTCATTCTACGAGTTGCCCATATTTCACATAAGGGATCAGGAGGTGGACAGGAAGACCTGAGAGGAAACAGTTACAGAAATCCAGGTGAACAGTAAGTGTTTATTCAACAACCACAAAGTACATGCCCCATGCTAACCACAACTCTATGTGCTGGGGATCTGCCATGGTCCAGGGCTGGCAGGGCCCTGTTGTTAGTAATGACGCTGAGAGTGGCAGAACAGAAACAGCCAGATGACTTTTTTTTTTCAGTACCAGGATTGAACTCAGGACCTTGTTCTTGCCAGGCAGGTGCTTAGGCCACTGACCTATATCCCAGCCCAACAGCTAGAGGACTTGATGGCTAATCAATCATTGGAGATGAACAAGGAGGAGAAGTTTTTGATTTGGACACCTGGAACTGGGAGGATGAATGACACCACTCACTAGGATGGAGATTACCCCCAGAAGAAATGAGTGGGCGTCCAGGGCCAGATGCCCAGCTCACACCTGCATACGCAGGTCTGGAGCTCAGCAGAGGCCTCCGGGCCTTACTTATCCAATGGAAAAACTTGGATCAGATGTCTAAGTCACTTGATTTTATTCACTTCATTACTCAGTTTGAGTTGCCTGTGTGAGGACAGGCCTCCCTAAATATTTCTCCTAATGTGGAGCTGGGTAAAGCAGGAGACTTGTTAGTAAGGAGTGTGGTAGAGCTGAAATCCAGGACCATCACTTTCCAAACTCTGCCTCCCTCCCTTTCCTTTACTCCCCCACCCTGGCGTGAGAACACAGCCTGCATGTTGGCCGGCTTCATGACTCGAAGGGGTATTGTGCTACTGTGCCTATCGTGTGGTGCCCAGTGTGCCCAGTTTGGTGGGATCTTTGGTTCTGACTCCTCCCTGTACAGATGGAGGGCTGGGTAGGCCCTGGCCTCGCTGGGTCCCAGTCAGGCTGCATTTAGGGCCCCACTGATTGAATCCCCGTTTTGTGCTTGCCCTGTGTCTCATGTGTAGTGATAGCACAGAAAAGTTCTTAAGTATGTGCTGGTGCAGAAGCTGGGAAATGACTTGGAGTCTGTAATTTGGAGATTTCTTGTAAAAGTCAAGATGAATTTAACTGCCTCAGCTCTGGCTCAGGAGACAGTGTCCTTTGGTGTCGCTGTTGAGTCAGGCAGCCCTTGCCCTGTGTACCTCTGCAGGTTTGCTGGGAAGAATCACCATTTTCCTCCAGGTGTAGGAGCTCACTGCACTGCGACTTCAAAGGAAAAGTAAAAAGCACAGAAATCACCAGAGTGTGGGAAGTACTTCTTGTGAGTAAGAGTTTCAAGTACTAGTGAAGAGACATGTTGGAAGGGCATTTACTTTCATCAGCTTAGAGCATCTGCTTCTTATTCTTGAAAGTGAAGCAGCCCCTCCCGGGATGGCAGGCCCTAGGCAGGTGAGCTCTTGAGATTGTGAGCGGTACGGAGTCTTAGAGGGAGCACACACAGCGCCTCTCTGCAGTGACTCGCAGCACTTGGATTCTCTGTTGCCCATCAGCTGGTGTGGAGAAGGGGAGAGAGAGGAGCTTAGGGCCAGTCCTGCCACGGAAAGCAGCGGATCGGCTGCTTCTCTCCTGTGCAGCCAGATGTGTGGACCGTACTCAGCAGGCCCTGGAGGCCAAAGGATGGGAGTTAGGGGGTAAAACTTAAATTCTGTTGGCTATTTTTAATTCAGTGCTCACCTCAAGAACAGGCAAAGCACCCTGATGGGTGCTTGTCTTCTTCTTTTATAGACTTCTCTTTTTTGATACAGATTTGGATTTTTTTTTAATGATGGTAAATGATACATAACAGAGAAGTTGCCCTTTTAACTATTTTCCTCATTTACTTATTTAGTAGTACTGAGGATTCTACTCAGGAGCACTCTACCACTGAGTTACATCTCTAGTCTGAATTTCTCTGTCTGTCTGTCTGTCTGTCTGTCTGTCTGTCTGCCTTTCTTGAGATGGTCTTGGCAAGTTGTCCATTGTGGCCTTGCACTTGTGAGCCTCCAGAACTTTCGGGCTTTCCCATGAGCACTCAGCTGTGTTAACCATTTCAGAGAGCACGTATCTGTGGGATTAGATAACATTCACAATACTCCACAAGCGTCATTAACACCAGATTGCTGGACTTTTATTATAAGGACAGTTTTCCAAATAAGACAAAGAAAAGAAACATCATCCTTGACCCAGCAGCCTGGCATAGTCCCTGCTAGAATTAAGATGTTAACCTCCGAGTCTTTTCTCCTATTGGTAGGTTTTTGTTGAAACCTACCATGGCAGTCATCATAGACTTCCAAAGATAACTTTGTCTTTGGAATTTAAAGATGGATCGCCTTGTCCTAACCTCCCCATTTAGATGAAGAAACCAGTATGGAAGGGGATGGTGGCTTGCCTAGCAGAGTGGTACCCAGCTGGACTCAGGGTCCACTTTCCATCCCATAGCATGCCTCCCCCCCTCCCCCGGCCGCATCTGTCTTTACTTTCAAAATGTGTTACACGGAATTCTTCAGTGGTTTATTTTTAGGGTGATCTTTCTCTTCTCTCTCTCTTTTTTTTTTTATTTCTGTGGTTTTTGTGTCTGGATTTTTTAAAGTGGTGTCTTCAAACAGGAATTTGTTCTCAACAAGAAAATCCCAGCATTCATGCCATTCCTAGGGCCTGTTACTCATGACCCTGATCCTCACCCCACTGCCGCCCCAACTCTGTCCTTGTTCAGCTATGATTAGAGCCAGGAAGTTGCTATTTTTGGTGGTGTTTTCCCCCCTTCCCCATTTGTACTGAGGATTACAGTAAAACCAGTAAAGGTGATAGTCATTTTCCCAAATTGTTCTTATCCAGTTTCTTTTTCTCTTCTTATGATGTGTTTTCCACTTAGAAATTAGTGAAAACTTGGAAGCAGAGCCTTGCAGCTGAAAAATAGCATGTTTGCCTCCCGGCTGCACCCTCCAGCTGATTTGCTCCGTGGCTGTCCCTGCTGTCCTCTGCCCAACTCCCGACTTCCCTTCAGAGAGCAGATTTCACGCTGGGAAGGAGGGACTGCGGGAGGCTGGGGTAGAGTGTTTGGGGCGACCATGGCAACCACAGCTTGGAAGGGAGGAGTAGTGCGGGACTGCTTTGGAAATGGCCAGGATTCAGCACGACCTCAGGACTTCTGTGTGGCCCAGACCATGCCGTTACCTGGTGAGGCTGTTAAACCTGATTCTCCTCTCCCTGCTCCTTGGGGCACACTGCAGCCACCCAGTGGGAAAGGATGGGGACAGAGGACTGAGAGCCCAAGCAGAATGTGCCCTCTATGCAGGAACAGAGGGACAGACAGAGGCAGGAGTAAGGGGCCCTGAAGGCACCCCAGGGCTTGAGGAACGACCCCAAGTCCTTACCAACACCCTCTCCTATTTAAGAGTTGAGCATCAGGCCCAAGTACCCCCAAATTGCCAGCATGGCTGGCAGGGAAGGGACCAAAAATGAACAAATCCTGGACCACCCCAGGAATTTGGCTGCTGCAAGGGAAGCTTTATTTGAGGGTTTTAATTTTTTTTTTTTTTTTGTAATTTCTGCTTTTGAAAAACGCGAACTGCCTGCCACACGTGTTTCATAAAAATGTCATTGAAAAGGAGAACAAGAATACAGATTAAGCCTCCATGGCTTAATAATAGTTTATTTTTTGACTTTGAATAGCTTGTCTTTTCATTCAGCAGATCTTTCTAGGTGTCATTGCATTTATTTTAAGTAGTGAGTTTCATTCTGAGTGGATTAAGAATTTTATTTTCTAGACTCAGAATTGTATTGCCTTCTACGGAGAAATGTGCTTAAAAAAGAATAAATGTTTATAAGTAAAAATATCCTTGGTTCCAAAGGATGGCCCATCTTGGGTGCTGGAGTTTGAATGTTTTCCTTGCAAGAGACAGTATGATTCTTGATGAAAATTATGTGAGCCTGACAGTTCATTTGGGGAAAGTCTGAGGAAGTTGGTGAGGTCTTATGGTAATAAAAACAAGCAACTCTTTTTTCTTCTTATCGCCGCTTGGTATCTGGCCTTCTGGCTCTTGGGCTGCGGTCTGGCCTAGCTCTCCCTGGAAGTCACATTGTGCCTCAGAAGCCTCTTACTATGACCCACAAACAGTTCAGACTTCACCCTGGTGAGTCAAAGGTAAGAACATGAATAAACAAACGGGGAAACAAGAGCTCTCCTTTTCTGACTCCAGCCTGCCCTGAGGCCCATTTGGAGCCTGCCTTGGAGTCCAGCTTCTGTGTTTCTCGCTCTTTCGCCAGTCCCTGTATTCCTCACCTCCAGGCTCCTGCTCATCCTCGGCTTTTATTTTGATGATTTCTGTGGCAAGTGACAGGGAAAGGGTTGCTCAATTAGTAGCAGCAAGAAGTGGTGCGGTCACAGATTTTGAGAGTAGCTTGAAGTTTGTGACAGTTTCAGATGAATGACAGAAAGATTGTTTTATTTTCTTCTTGTTGACTTCTGAGCTGTTTTTGTTGGTTTTAAAAATGCTGTTTAGTACTAAATAATTAAGAAGTTTCTTTCTGCTTTCAAGCTGGTGAACCTTTGAAAATAACAAATCAGCAAATACCAAGGAACTAGGCTCATGCTTAATATTTCTTGTGGTAAATCAAACAGAAACAACAACAACAAAACAATACTTTCCTCAAAGCAAAGGACAACTGTTAATTTGGGACCAAAGTTTATATTATACATGGTAAATTTTTTAAAAATCCCTGAATATACTGTTAAAAAACATATCTTCCTTGTAACAGCAAGCAGAAACACAGAAAGGAAACTGGGGATGTGGAGGCAGATTTATTTTCATCCACAGGCACTGAACAGGATCCTGCCTAGGTTATCAGTCTTTGATCTGTGGTGGCCGAGGGCTTCTAGGGGACAAGAGGCAGAATGGCTTGCCCATTGGGGATTGGTTGATGCAGGGTGCAGCGTAGTGACCAGTTGTGCATTCCAGTGACCAGCCTCTTTTAAGAGACAGCAGCAACTGGCACTGGAACAGGAACCATGACCTGAGCCACTAACACACTAAAGTATCCTGGGGTGGGGGTGGGGTTCTATGACACCCTGACATATTGGATATTTTCTGTGTATATGAAAATTAGCTTAGTTGAAAAAGAAACAGGTGAGATTATCTATCTATCTATATTTAATGTGTTTGGTTATTACAGGATCTCTCTGCACAACTCAGACTCATGGTGATCCTCCTGCTTTCGGCCTCCTCAGTGCTGGGATTACAGGCGTGCACCACCATGCCCAGACTCTGGCTGGCTCAGCCCGCCCTTGTGGCAGGGCAGACACAGCATTTGATGCCAGGGATTGATTTGTGGTCCCTGGGCTTGCCTAACCTTGTCTAAGCAGGTGCTTTAGTCCACTGAGCTATCTTGCTGGCCCCTCTCTCTATTTTTTAATGACTTAGAAGGAAAGTCACAGAGTCAGAATGTTAGAGGTGAGAGGGCTTTCATCTGTCTTGATTTTCTGATTTTTATGGATGAGAAAAACTGAGCATAGTGAGGTTACATGACCAGCACTAGCAGTTTGCTTGGTTGATGGCCAGGGTGAAAGCCAGCTCTCCAGACTCATTTAATGCTTTTTCTTCATTGAACACAGCTTAATTTAATTAGGACCTTTTTTGGCTACTTGGCAAATCTTTAAAATTAACTTGTCTTCAAAAATTTAGCATGTCATTTGAATTGTTCTTATAGTTTAAAAAAGAAAAATCTTACTGAACTGAATTTTATTACCATAGACTTTGGAGAGCATCTGTCTGTCTGTCTCTCTGTCTTTCTCTGTCTGTCTGTCTGTCTCTGTCTATCTATCTTATGCTGAATGTTCTTTAATGATTGTTATTTTAATCCAGTTTACAGAAAGAGTTATGCGTTGAGGAGAAACCCAGTGTCACTTGCAGTGAAATCTTAAAACAATGAGGCAGCATCTGGGAGAGGGCTAGGAGTGAGAGTGGGAGTGTGGGGCATGCCTGGCACTTGGGCAGCTCGACGAGTGTTCATTTCAGCCTTCTCCCTGCCAGCAATGCTGGGCATCAGCCATGTCTGTCTTCAGCTGCCACCACGAATGATGCAGTGGTGTGCGGAGACCTGGAGGGTCTTTGGCCTTTGCTGAAATCTGCAAGGGGCATCGTCAAGTTGCAGTCAGGTGGAAAGTTAACCACTGAGAGGTGGAAGGGATGCCTTGCTTTGTCGTCCACATGACCTCTTGCTATGCTGTTGGAAGGGATGAATGGGTAGGCTCCTGGTGCACCCTCACTTTGAAAGAACTGCGCAGGTGAGCTAAATTGTAGGAGCACCAAGTGACCTGTGGAAGGGACCTCCTCCTGCTCCCGGCACCAGGCTTCCGTCTGCCTGAGCGCGCTTCTTGACAGGACGTGCAGAGGAGTGATGTGGCTGTTTATTGGTGAGAACACCAATGTCCATGCCCCACTGTTGATGGGAGCTGATTATTTGGTTCTATTTACACATTGCAGAGAGACTCCTTTAATGTTGTATAATTATGCGTGGCTTTGTCAGAAGTTAAACTGTTTCAAAGGAAAGACTGATTGGTCCTTTGGGGAAGAGAGGTTGGTCATTTAGCTGGAAAGCACAACACCAAATGAGTTAATTAAGAACATTTGAGGACTGGGCTGGGGATGTAGCTCAGTGGCACAGCACTAGCCTGGCAAGCGCAAGGTCCTGAGTTCAATTTCAGACACCCCCACAGAATGAAAACAAAAATATATGAGGATTAAGCCTTCTGATGGTGGTGTTGTCTGTTTGATTCCAGTATTGGAAAAAGAATAAACTATGGAGAAAAAATATAGATAAGTAGAATTTTAGAAAAAGGAGAAATTAGACTTAGCTCTTCAGAGGACACTAGGGAAAATGTTAAGTTAAACAAACTAAGAGAAACTTTTGAAAGACCCTTTTAGGAGGAAGTGGAGGAAGAGAGAGGTATAGGAAGTCTGAGAAGAGGAGGAAGAGGAGGAGGAGTTATGAAAAAGCACTGCTGCATAGATGAATTCAGGGCTGCATTCTAAACAGCATCTGTGTAAGTAGGATTTGAAGAGAAGGGACTCTGAGAAGACTCTTAGACAAGTCTAAAGGTTAAGAAAATAAAAAGCCATTTAAGAAAGCAGAAGTTATGATGTTTTGATGATAATGAATTTATTCTTGTTTAGAACTTTTTTGTCCTTAGAATAAGAATATGTTAATAATATGCTAAGGAATGTTAGCAGTTTATAATGTAAATCAAATTTAACCAGTGAATGTGCTGTTACTAAAATCCACTTCACACGCACCAGTAGTGTCCTATTCCCATTAACCCTAGTGCCCTGCCTGTCACCTGCTCTGTTGTAGCCTTTCCGTGTTCATGTTGGGGCTACTCAATATAGTGTTTTAGATGAGTGAAGGAGTCTTCCCAGAGCTTCCTTCAGGGCCGGCCAGATAGCTCAGCAGACTACAGTGCTTGCTTAGGCAGAGCACAGTGGCCGGGGTTCGACCCCCAGCATGCCATGCTGGCCCTCCCCCTGGAGTGCGCTGAAATAGTGATTGAGACTGGGCGTGGTGGTGCGCACCTGTAATCCCAGCACTTGGGAGGCTGAAAACAGGAGAATCACTATGAGTCCTATCTACTTGAGACCCTGTAGACCCTGTACTAATTACATAGAAAAAAAAAAAAAAAGAAGAAGAATAGCTTCATTAAAACACTTACTCTTGGGATCTTCAAGTCTCCATACAAAGATATTTGGGATAAAAGATTTGAAAAAATATTGCACAAAATACATCTTGTGTCTGCTCTGCTAGGATCAGAATGTCCTTTTCTCCTGAGAAAGTAAGAGAACTCTCCAATTTTTGGAGAAAACTTTGGAATTTTCTGAGTTGACCTAAGTTTAGAGATAACTGCTCAGTCAGAAGGTAAATGAATTTCTTTCTTTCATTCGTTCTTTTTTACAAACAGCTGTGCACACCCATCATTCTTATGAGTTCCTTAGCGACTGTTTACTTTTGTCCTTGCTGCCCCATATTTCCATAGTAGAGATTTAAAAATCAAGAATAACTTTTCACAGCAAGTATTTACTCAGAATGTTTAAACACATCAAGTAAAGCTAAAAGGATAAAGCACTTTGGGTAGAAATCATTGTAAAAGTGGTGTGAAATTTTCCTTCTTCCTTCCTCAGTGGAGCACACTGTAATAGTTGTCATTTCATGGCCACCTACGTCATTGCTAGGAAACTGTGACACTGAGGTAGGAGGGTTTCGGTGGCTCACACTTGATGCTTTGCTTAGGGCCCAGCCTCTCTCGCGTTCTACTTTCCTGGCTGCGTGTCTCTGAGCTCCTTTTATATTCGTCTATTTGTACACTTAAGGAAATCAGATAATCGAGGGTATAAAATTACTGGGAAAAACTGTGCCCCCCCATTCTAATTCCTTGCTGTCCTCTTCCCCCATTTGGCCTGGTGTGCTTGTGGCTTTGTTCTGGGTGTTGGAGGCTGGTAGAGTCCAGGAGGAGCATCCAAGGTTAAGTAGAATAGTAACACAGAAAGAAGGACCATCAGTGTGCATGACATGTTTAAATTTAGGGACAACCCAAGTGGACATTGGCTGGAATAATAGCAACAAACATGGCTGCTTCAGACTAAACCCGTGCAGCTTTATGATGCGTTATGGTGCTGCAGTGGGGTTGGCAGCTCTGCTGCTTTTCCTTCCTTTAGTTAGGGGAGATGGAGCTGTGGAATCTTTCTGTATGCACCAACACCTATTTGGCCCGTGAGACTGGGAAAAAGATGGGGTAATGATAAATTATACCTTGATTTTTATGAAAAATACAGTTCTCCAAAGAAGAAACAGTGATTTATATAAATGGATTCTTTTCAGAAAGATTGTAAGTCTAACCTTCGAAACTCAGAATGTTTCTCACAGGAACAGTGTATTAGAGCAGCGTCCCAAGAAAATCCTCCCTCTGTTGTGTGACTTTGGGCCCATCTCCGTGGAACCACGGAGCCCACAAGTGATGTGTGATTAGGAAGAGTGGCCAGCATACTTTCAGGGAAAAATATGAGGAGAGGCACGTCATTATTTGATAAAATGATTGCAGGCAGCCAAGGGCCTCATGGACACGAACTCAAGTTCAGCCCTTGAATTGTTTCTGAAGAGCTCAACCAAAAGCTAAGAATGGGGGAAGTTAATGGTGAGGAGGAGAAGGAATGTTCTGGCAACAAGAACTCAGGATAGACTGGTTGTTCCCATCATGAAATCTCTGTCACTGAAGATATTCAGGCAGGGGTAAGAACGAGCTTCTTACTGGGAATTCTCCAGAGAGAGGCTGTGCGTCGGAGAAAATGTTCTAATTAATGACTACTCCTTTTTCTCCTCACACAGACTCTTAGTCCTTAAGACGAACATCTGTTTCCTGGCCTTTAATTGCAAAAAGTTAATTCACCAGTGTTGAAGTAATTTTTGTTTTTCCAGAACTGGGGATTGAACTTAGGCCCTTGCGCTTGCCAAGACAAGCACTTATTCTACTGAGCCATCTCCCCGGCCCCTTGAAGTAATCTAAAGAGAGGAACATAGCCATACTTGCATGATGCAGACACCATTTAGCCTTTTATTTTTATATATTATGCTCCTCATAAGCATGCACATAGTTTTTAAAAACAAAGGACAAAACTTAATAAAGTGCTATTATCCCATCCTTATGAGCATAATATTAATTTGTTCATCTGGTTTTAGACATTTAGACATTTAGTTATTGATACTAAGACACTTAGTAGTGGCGTGTGTTATTCCTTATTCAGATGTTTAAATTATTGTCAGAAGAAGCAAACATTTATTATAAACATGTAGGTATTTTACATAGTTTAAATTTTTTAATTGTTTCAAGATTTTGTCTTTGGTATTTCTGCTTATCAGTGGTCTTTATGGATTCCACAAGCAGAGTTCTTTGATTTGTCACCTACACTGGGTGACTCTATTTTTTTTATTAATGTTATTGAGAAACAGATAACAATGAGACACTTTCAAAACCGATTAATAGGACATTTTCAATAATTAATACATTGCATATTGTTATCTTCTTAATGGTTATTCATAGTACAAGATGCA
>NDGN011449526.1:0-13658 GCA_002564285.1 Tympanoctomys barrerae
AAAAAAAAAACAGGACAAATTTCCCAGGGCATCAAACTCTCTATGAGCCTATAATCAACTGAAACTTCAGCAAGAGTCCTATAATCTTGTCTTCAAATTTAAATAAAAGATGCTTCCACACAAAATTCCATTCACAGAAACCATCTTCCCTGATACAATTGTCCTTTGCTCAAGAATATTGAATTACCTTTCCAAGAACCAAATAACCAAACCTCCCTTTATAAACAGCGGTTTTTAGCTGGTATTGTTAGAGCCAAAATAGTCACACTTTTGCCTTAAGGGTAAAAGCAGTGAAGGTTACTGTCCAAAATCATCCAGAGACTTAGCAATCAAGGGTATAGGTTCTTGTCCACATATTTTCCTGAGTCTTAGCATGATTATTTTTAAATATCATTTTCCTTTAAAGAGATTAAAATTCATTCTTTTTGAAAGCTGGGGGGCCAGGGAAATAGCTCAATGGCATAAGCACTTGCCTGCCAAGTGCAGGGTCCTGAGTTTGATCCCTGGTACCAAAAAAAAATAATAATAATTTTATTGGTACACTTCTGATATGCACAGTGATCACATTCATCATAGGAAATTTGTACCTCTGTGTGTTTATATTCTTATGTTTTTCTGCATTCTCATCCTCTCCTCAGATTACAAAAGTTTTGTTTACATTTTTTCTTATTCTCCTTTTTTCTGCTTTTGAGCTTGAAATTTAAGTCGTCTACTATCTTACTACTAGAGTATAAATACAGGGCAACTTCATCACTCCTTTTGTCTTTCATTTACCCTATTGACTAGTTTACTATTTTTAAGTTCTAATGTTCATTTATTTAATGAGTATAAAGTTGAAAATGGGTTCCCTATGATAAGTAAAACCATACTCAAAGTAGGATACATCACAGGAAGATTATATTTATGAAGGATGATTCACATATGTATATGTTGTAACTGCAACTCCTAGTTGAATAACCTATAAAGAGTGACAGATGAGTTCTTACCACCAATGGGCCAGGATAGAAAGGAGAGCAAGTAATTATTAGAATTCAAAAGGGGAGAAATTGGATGAGTTTTGTGAAGAATGACTTCTGGTAGAGAAACGCAAGTACTTTTCACTGGGAGCCAAAAGAATACATCACTGACCTCTGTCTTCTTCCACCACAGATTCCTTCAAACCAAACCCAAAAGAAAGCCTGAGGACATGAGAGCCCTGTTGATGTATTCTAGACAAGACAACCTTTCAGGAATTGGTGTATTAATGTAATCCTTGAATTACTAACAACAAAATCATTTATGGTATGTCTGAGGAAGTACTACTATTTTTTCCTCAATCCCTTCCATACTCTACTTTATGGTGAGTATTTTCTCTGTCTTAAAAACATAGAACTAAGACTCAGGGGTTTTTAACAACATACCTAATAGGACTGCACAATTAGTAAGTGCTACAGCCTATTTTAAAACTCCATTATGCATTTCTCCAAAGCAGGTATATTCCTAGTATATTCCACCTCATAGCAAATGCCCATCACTGTGTTTTGAATGGAATGAGGTTCAGTAAATTGGAGATAGGAAGATGACATCATTGCGTGTTACCTGTTGTACAAGGCCTTTGTTATAGATTAGCTTCACATCTGCTCATAGCTATTCCTAAGAAAAAAGACTTCCCTTTTTGCTAGACAGACACATACATCTTGATAAAAACTATGTGGTATCCAGGAGAATATGTCCCTTGGTTGTCTTTCTGTAGGGAGTGTCATTGACTAATAGCCTCAGAGGGTGCACTCTTAAGTCTTTTCACTGCCTTTACAGCTAGGTCACACTTTCCCTCAGTTATTTCTACCCACTGACTGAGCACAATAGAGACAATAAATCAAGTGCTTTACTGGGAGATATGAGATTCCTTTGACATGTGGCTTTGGCTTGAAGACACAGCCAAGCTTTTCTTAGAACTGCACTGCTAAGAGGTTAGAGTTTTCCTTCAGTTCACCCACTCTTCCAACTCTTCCTTCAACACATGCTTCCTGCTCTCTTTCATTTGCCATCAGGCCTATACTGCAATCAATGTCTCTCTCGAATCTTCCCTGTTTGGGTTTACAGCCATTTCCCCTAAACATTTCTTGTAAGTTTAATCTTGTGAGATCTGCTTCTTGGAAGGCCTCACAAACACAGATCATAGGTAGTAGTTTCACTGGAGTTGTAATCTTAAATATAGTACTATGGAAAGTTACTGAGCATTTTTTATTAACCAAGTTGGTCAGACTAAAAAAAATAAATCAAGGTCCTGTTCTCAAGTCATTCAAAATCTAGAAGCACATTTTCTATGTACAAATCACAGTTAGCTGTCACCTGTACACAAAAAGGAGAGACCACACCAGAAGATCAGACTACCCTTTTGTATTTCATCCTATTATCAATGGGAATTTCATGCATGTTTCCTGGCAACATGTTTCTTTGAAAATTTAGTTTTAAATCCAATATCAAACTGTGGCTTTCTTGAATCTTAAGTGAAAAAATGGCTTGGCAGGAAGAAAAAAATGAACCAGCTGTCTTTGTCCAACAGTTTATAATACGTATTTTCCAAGGATCCCATTCTTTCCACTGTTTTTTGAACAATGACCACTCTCCTTCCCCCAAAATGTTTTAGTTTTCAGAAAATCTTACTCTCCTCTGAAACAGATAAAGATAACAGCAAAATGATTGGTCTAAAATATGTCTTTTTAATAGACTATTGTGTGTATACTCCCAATTCAAAAAAAGCTTCTTATATAGACATTTAGTCACTCATTGTGAATTTTTGGGCAATGTGAAGCATAGAAAAAAAAAACCCATAGGGCCAGGGAGATAGCTTAGCAGACTAAGAGTTTACTTAGGCAAGTACAGGGACAGGGATTCGATCCCCAGCACCACATGCCATGCTGGCCTGGTCCCAGGGGCACTGAGATGGCCACCAAGACCAGGCATGGTGGCTCATGCCTGTAATCCCAGCACTGGGGAGGCTGAAAACAGGAGGATCATTATGAGTCTGAGCTGCATAAT
This sequence comes from Tympanoctomys barrerae, assembly GCA_002564285.1. Taxonomy (NCBI): domain Eukaryota; kingdom Metazoa; phylum Chordata; class Mammalia; order Rodentia; family Octodontidae; genus Tympanoctomys; species Tympanoctomys barrerae. The sequence goes on from NDGN011449526.1 coordinate 3,022, forward strand.
GAGACCCTATAGATAATACATTAAAAATAAAAGGACATAAATATATTCATACACACAGTTAATTCTAGTTTCTTTTATTATTTTCATGTTAAAAACCTATCTTATATTTATTTTTAACTAAGTTTATTAGTACAATTTAAAATACATGATTACATTCATGATAGTGAATTTGTATCTAAACATGGTATTTGTCCCTTTTTTCTTCTCATTCCTCACCTCTCCCTCCCATCAACCCCTCTTCCCTTCCTTATTTATAAAAAATTGGCTCTGTTTTATCCATTTCTCTTAACCTTTCCTCCTTTTCCTGCTCCCTGCTTTCTAGTTCCCCTCTCCTCTGAACAATATTGTCTATTTCACAGTACCTATTATACATTTTGGTTATTTCCACTTTGTTTCTCACACCAAAGTGACAATGTGATACTTACACATGTGTCCAACTTATTTCACTTAAAAGTACAGTTTCAAGTTTCTTTCATTCATCTATAAGTGTCTCAAGTTTCCTTCTGTGTGGTTGAATAGACATCTATTACACCAAAAAAAAATTTTTAATCTATTTGTCAGTTGGTCATTTAGTTGTTTCCAATATTTAGCTATTAAAAATTATGCTATTATAAATATGTTTCACATATATTGCTGTGGTACAAAGCTTTTAATTCTTTTGGGAAGATACCAAGAAGGGGACTACTGTGTTGAATGGAAACTCTAGTCCTAGATTTTTGAGGAATCTCTACACTGATTTCCACAGTGTTGTACCAGTCAGTTTACACTCCCACCAACAGTGGAGAAGGGTTCCTTTTTCCCCACATCCCCAATAGCATTTGTTATTGGTTTATTTCTGGATAATAGCCCTTCTTTCTGGGATGAGAAGCAATCTCAGCATTATTTTAAATGGCATCTCTCAAATAATTATTGATGCTGAACATTTTTTCATAAATTTATTTGCCATTTGTACTTCTCTGAGAAGTACCTATTCATTTCAGATACCCACTTTTGGGTTGAGTTTTTAGATTGGGGGGGGTCTGATTTTTTTCAAATCTTGATATGTTATAGTTATTAATTCTTTGTCTGAAGAATATCTGGCAAAGTTTTTTCCTGGCCTATAGGTTGTCTTTTTACTCTGTTGGTGATTTCTTTTGCTGTGCAAAAGTTTTTTAATAAGATGAGATCCAAACTTCTGATTTTTGTAGTATTTCCCAGCAGTATTGTTTCTTAAGTCTTGTCTAGACCTGTGACTTCATGAATTCTAACTGCTCTCTCTTCCTGCAGATTTAGTGTTTCAGTTTAAATGTTTAGATCTTTGATCTATCTTGATTTTAGTTGAGTGCATGGCGATTGACACAAGACTAGTTTTAGTTTTTATCATGTGGACACCAATTATTACAGCACTATTTATTGAAAAGCGCTTTCAAAAATCTATCTTGTATGAGCTAAAGATTCAAGAAATAGAACAAAATTCAATTTTCTACCATTTTCTTATGCAAGAAAACAGTTGTGAGCTTTGGTTTAAAAAAAAAAATTCTGAGCCCCTAAGAAATATTGATCACATTTTTAGTATATACTCAGTATATAGCAACTATTCTTACTCTGAAGATAGGAAGAAGCATATAGAGAGATCTTTTTAGTAACTTTCAGCTATGTTAATTTAGTTCACTGAGTGATTCAAATTATTTCTCACATTGGTACATTATTGAAAAGTACTAATTTGTTAAAATATTACCTGAAGAAAACTGGGACCCTCTAAATCATTAAAATGTTATCTCAATTGGCAGGATTCCCCAGCTTGTACTGAAGACAGTCTGTTAAATTTAAGCAAGTAGTTAGTAGTGAAATTCTGCTTTTTGAGGAGTCTCTAAATTACATGACCAGATGTCTTTAATTATTATTATTCTGGCATCTAGCTGATTCCAGGAATCCCAACACAAAGAAAAAAAGCAAACATCAGTTCCAATCCATATTCCCCCAACTATTGCCACAAGTAGTGTTGTATTATGCTTGACCTACCAGAGGCCACCATCAGTTGCCTGACAGAAACTTCCACCAGAAAGAACCCAGGACCCTGAATCATCAGAGAGGGCAACTCTTCTGTATCTTACATTTAAGATACCTCAACTCATCACCCATTTATGAAATAAAATTCTTGATAGTAGTGGAACAGTAACAAGAGGGCTCCAATATGATTAATAGGATGGACATTTATGTTCAATTTATGAACTTTATTAAGGTTCAAGAAAAACCTATCTTTTACTTTTGTTGAGCTCCGTATGTGTCTCTCTGCTGAAACTTTGCAGTCCTACTATGTGATTTAGTTCTCACATGCTTTAAATGGGCTGTCCTTGTCTTCATGTGACTTGCTGATGAAAAGAGGCAGAATATTTTCTCCCTGGTTCTAAAACAGCCCACCAAGCTAAATGCACCAAAATTTAAACTTAGTATAAGATTTAAAAATAGGAATAAAAATTGAATGTCCCAGGAAAATAAATCAATTAACTTTACTTTCAATGGTATTTCAACTTTTTAGACAACTGATTAACTTCTAAGTTATTCAAAGAAGGATTTTAATAATTCAAAAGTTATTTTCTATAAAAATTATACACAGATGTGTAAGTTGAACAATACTTGTCTTTTAGTTTCTCAGACCAAAAGAATCTATGCAACCACAGAAATTTTGACTAGTTATTTCTGCTCTAAGGACATTTAGTTGTGTTTTTTTTTTCTCTTTTTTGATAAGCTTTACTGGAGATTTAATTTCCATTCAGGCAAGGTCTGTAAGGAAGACAACTGAATGCAAATGGTAATGGGCATGAATGGGTGAAGATGAGATTTTTCTGAGGAATAGTGGAGCTTCAAAAGGCATTCCCTAAAATTATGTTTCAGAATGACCCAGTCACAGTCATCATTGGAAGGAGTCGAGTTTATTTTAAGAAAATTAAATCATTCAAAAGCTAAGGCAGCACTGGTGAAAATACAAGAAATCTTTCAAGCATTTCTTACTACTCAAACAGCAGTTCCAATCTATCTCTTTTGTCTCATGCTCAGAATATTTGGAGAGAAGTGAAAAAAGGAGAAGAAAATTCTTTAATGTTTCAAGCTATTAGTAAGTGCAAGTGTTCCAGGAAAAGTGTATGGAAGCTTCATGCTATAGAGTACAAGCCTCAGGTGGAAATGTGTCTTGTGTATTTGTCTCTAATGAGGGTTATGGTTGCTTAATTAAGGGAGCATGTTTTTTTCAAAAAGAAAAGCACTTGGCATGATAAGACTTGTGCTCTATAGCATGAAACTTCCATACTCTTTTTGTGGAACACTTCTAGTTACTAAAAGCTTGAAACATTAAAGAATGTTTCAATCCCTTGGACAAAAATACAAATGACCACATCAATATGCACACTAAAGATAATTTTGAACAGCTGAATATTTCAGTAATTAAGATGGCCCAGAGCACTTCAGTGTCTTATTAAGCACAGGCCAAAAAAGAAGTGGTTTCTACAACTTGTAAATTGATTCTCTTCCACATTTTACTTATTGCCCCTAGAAGCCATGCTCTGAGTTTAGAGTTCCAAAGAGTGCAATTGAACCACAGTTACCACTCACTACTTTGTAATACCAAGCAAGTTTCTTATTCTAAGTTTGGACTCTCTTGCCTATAGACACTGATGTATATAGAGTTTGAATATAACATATTTAGACAAAAGATTTTTGTCACTTTCAAAAGGGAAATGGATGCGATAATATTTTATAAATTATAAATCACTATTAAAAGATTGTGTTGAGTAGATGAGCTATTAGTGGGGTTCTTTGATGATGCCTGCCCAGTCCACTAACCATACCAGTAATTGGGTTGTCCTGGCGTGACCATCATCTGGTCCTTGGAAAACCTTCTATTGCTTGAATCCAGCACTGGGTGGAGCATAAATGAACTAAAACCAAATCAAATCTGTATTTGCCTCATAGATCTCCTAGTAATTAGCATTCCAGAGTTCTTTTCTGGGACAAAAATTATAATGTCATTGGTTTCAGTCCTGTAACTACAAGGAATGTCTTTTTCATATATTTTATTTAATTACTTGTGAACTATCCATAATAAATGATATTACAAAGGTGTATGTATTTCATAAAAATGCACATAAATATTAAGGTTCTTTGCTCAACTTGTAGAAAACTCTTGTGAAAAGTATTCCTTCACTCCCTGGATTTCAGTAAAGATATTTTATTCTTCCTACTAAATCATTTTAAGTTACATTTTATGCCAGTGGTGTATGTTATATATCCTGCCAGTCAACAGCTAGACTGAAATGGCATTTCTCCAGATGCTCATTTTTACACAAATGATTTTAAAACACATTCTCCATATTATACTCTAATCTCCTACTGGCCCAGCAAAAAATAAATGATTCAATATAATGCAAATAATATTATGATGAGAAAAAGTTACCAAGGCATCAAACTAGTGTTATAAAGACTTACTATAAAATCCATATGCTCACTCTGAAAATATTCCAAATAAGCCCTAGAATCTGACAGTTTAATGTGGTAATGAAAAGGTCAGATCAAGAGGCAGGAAGGCTCATAAAACCAAAGCATATGCAAAAGAAATAGCTGAAAGAATATCATGACTCCTACAAAGAATTCTTCATAAAACAAGGCCCAGATTTCTAGCCTTCAATCTAATATATCTATTCAAATTACTGATAAAATATTTTTATTAAAAACATCAGAAAAGTGAGGCAATATGGGTATTATGTGTTCCTCTAATGTAAAAAAATGGAAATTATAGCTATAAGATATCTTCCTTAAAATTAATAAATATAGTTAAATTTTAAGTATACAAGTATACAAGTATACCAAATAGTACATGTCCATGTATCACTTAATCCAGCTAATCTGATATAATTTCTCTTTATGATACTTGAATGTTTTCTACAGTTTGCTTCTGAAATTTAAAAATAATATTTCAGGTATGATTATTGATTTACCTATCTATGTGGTGTCTTTTCAAGTTGAGCTTTTTAGATAATTTCTGCTTAAGTATCATTTCAAATGTGTATTTCTAACAGATTTTAAGGCTTTAACAAGACCCCATAATCACTTAAATTTATAGCCTATTACACACCATCTCTATATTGGGCTGCATTTCCCAATTCCAAATGAAGACATTGAGGCATAAGAGGAAGAACTTTGATTCATAACATTCAGTGATTGAATCCAACAACAAAACACAGTTTTCCAAATTCTTTTTCCTATAATAGTTTTCTGGAGCTGCATTAGAAGAACTTGCTCTGGGCATGATCAGTTTTGACAAACAACTAACTACTTTTAAAAACAAGAAATTGACTGCTGGCACTCTCTATAATTGGCATGAGTGAAATCAAAAGGCAATTGGACTAAATAAGCTTCAATGAGATGCATGAAAATTCTAACTGTAAAACAATGAAACACAAACACTCAACTGTTCATCAGGAAAAAAAATTAAAACTTCAGCATGTCTCTTAATTCAATAGAAATCAAGATAACAGAATTGCAAGATACCTCCAGACTGGCCTGGATGTAAAAAATTACTAAGCTGCAATATAAAATAATGGAGGAAAAGTCCTGTCCTTGCAAATGGGCAAAAAACACAGTTAGCATGCCCGTCCCTTCTAGCTATCCCACCAGGAGTAGAGCTACTTATTCCTCTGCTGCCCCATGCACAGACTCCAATGTGAATTTATAGCCAATGCCCACTGACCCAACATCCCTTTAAATAAGAGTCAACAAAGTATTTAATCAGACATTTTCTTTACTAAGAAAAAGCACCGCAAAAACTAAAAGGAACACAGAAATCACAGGTAAGAGGTATGATTTTTCAGCCTTCCCTATCCTAGAAAGACTGGAACAACAGCAACAGAAAAATAGTGAGTGTTGATGATTTTTGGTATGTGACTGCTTTTAAAGATCCCTAGAAGTTTTGCTCAAAAAAAAATTAATCCTTAAAGCAATATTGCAAGCAGTGTGCACTCAGGAATTGACAGTTTTTCAATTGTAAAACTGAAGGACTGTTCTCCCTCAAAATTTGCCCTCTTGCAGCCAGGAAAGGGAGACTCAGGGGCCACCATGTTCTCTGTGGCCCTAAAGGTTGGGCAGTCAGGCTCACTGCCCCAAGTGGAAGACAGAATAAGGAATTTGCATAGTACAGCTATGCAAAAATGGTGCTGGAGGTGCCTTATTTGTGCACAGATACTCCTGAGAATAATCCAGATACTCCATTTGATTTCACACTGAAAAACTAGAAAAGGATAGGAGCAATTGTGAAAACCTATGCAGAGGGCATAAAGCAGCAACAGTACTTCCAGTCCTGGACTTATCCCAGAAGCAGAAGAGGTGGGTGCCCATCTCTGTTATGAATGAGTTTTCAGAAGTTTTAGAAGTACTTTCACTAAGAGTATACATAGTAGTAACTTTTTATACAATATACAACCAAAAGCCAGTTAGGAAGTATCACATTCATGTATGCACTAGGATATCTTGCAGGCTATGAGATTCTGAAAGCATCATAGAGGCCATTCAAAAAAAGCTGGGAATAAAGGTTGGGAAGACTACACCTGACAAACTTTTCACTCTCATAGATGTAGAATGTTTAGGGGCTTGTGTAAATGCACCAATGGCTCAAATAAAAGACAACTAGTATGAGGATCTGATACTTAAGAATATTGAAGATATTACTGATGAGTTGAAAGCTAGAAATTCTAAAATCTGGACCAAGGAGCAGACTTTTCTATTGTGAGCCAGTGGGAGGTCTTACCTCATTGACTGAACCACCTAAAGGACCTGGGTTTGGTGTGCAAGAAGACCTTTAATCTATATTCCACTGTAAATATGTCACTGGATAAATAAAATGTGAACCACCAAAAAAAATCCTATCGAATTTTTAAATACACAAATATCTATATCACAGAGACAAATTATGCAAAATAGACTTTTATACAGTTTTATCACCTAATTTAGGAGCTACTCAAGGGAACTGTCTGTTCACATATATATTATTAATCTGTTACAAGTGCTTGTCTTCTTGAAAGGAATATTTAGATATCAGATTAATTAACCTTATAAGCTATACAATTTAGGGGATATCCTAATTCTTATTCTCTTTAACAGAAAATTATCAAGGTCAATGAGAAAAATCTTAATCTTCAACATGATATTTTAAATAAAAAATAAATCTACAAGAGAGGTGCTAATGATGTTTGAAAAAAACATACATTGAAGAATCTTCTTCTTTCATTACAGGCATGTTTCAAACCTTTCTCATTAACTCCAAATGAAACTAGATGTGACATCTCATAACTTGATGGCTACATGTCAGAATCCATGTGTATATACAGCAAGTTTTTCATAGTTATGACTTTCACACCTATTTTCTTCTATTTTATTGTTCCATACAATACATTTTTCAAAGTTGTTTGTGGAAAATATGATGTGTGTATGCACATGTTTGTCTATGTGCACACATGTGTGTGAAGTATCACAAACCCAAAGGACTCATGAGTAGATGCCTTTTGTAGCATTTGAAGAGAACAAGCATTAGTATTCATGGCTGCATGTAAAAAATTTTCATTTTAAATCACTGACATTTGAATGGGAAAAAGTTCCTAAGATTTCTCAGTGGTTATAGGGAAATCAATATAAGTAACACTAATTGGTTGTGCTTTCTTCTTGCAGAGAAAATACAGACTTCATGAGAGTGAGCCAGGATTGTAGACCATGCCAGGCCATTGGTCTTCCTCCACCCCAAGAAGAGATTTGATAAACTAATCCTCTGTACCAAATATATCTAAGTCATAAAAACCTATATGCCCATAAAGTTGAAGAGCAAATGCATATGATTTCTTTAAATCTTTGAAATAGCATGGAAGCTTGTTTGCTAAGTAATTATAGAACCCTAAAATTCAGAACCACCTTAATCAACATCCTCATGTCAAAGATGAGAAACCTCAGGCCCAGGGTTTGGAAGTGGTTTCCTGTGTCACAGATGAGAAAATACAGCTCATAACTAAAACTCTAAAGAGCAATTTCCTGCAGTTCTCTAGTAGTTCTTCTGACTAGTCCAATGGAGAAGCATTAAGTAGATGATTTACTATGGTCCTTCCCAAAAGCAGAATATGGCCTAGATGTTTACTCAAAATTCCTTTTCCACCTATAACTCTTGATTGTTATCCAACTATCACAATGAGTTGAACTCACAGGTTTATATAATAAATGTAAACTCCAACCTCTCTAGATTATTATTATTTAAAACATATTTTGTTCCCCCAAACTCTATAACTCTGCTCTTAAAATCATGAACAAAAAATGCGTCTATAACTTAAAGTATGTATTAAATGTCATCTCCTCCATGATGATTTTCTTGCAGGCTCCAGCCATAAAAGGAGCTCTATAAGGATTAGAATATCTAATTTATACCTATTATTCACCATTTGTTTAATACCCCTTTCCACTGATGTTATTTACACATGCATTTTGCCTGCTTCACTACATTTAAATCAGAACAGTGGCTCCTCCCAGGTTACACTTGCAAAAGTGCAACATTTTTCTTTTGTGTAATCCCCTCAGTCCCTTTGGGATCACAATGTGACTTGTAAAGCAGTGAATTATTTGTGGCTCTCTGAATCCTTCAACAAATTAATAAATCCTGATTGTTCAGGATTATGTATGATTTGTTTTGTTTTGTTTTGTTTTTTGTTTTTTGCTTGCTTGCTTCTATTTAAGTATCCTCATCACACTCATATTTGTTTCCCTAAATACAATTTTTAGGGAAACTAAATACATCCTGTCTGGTCTATAGTAAGTGTTCAAAGAACACTCAGCTGCACTGTGTGATGAAAATCCTGCTATGACAGCACTAACCCATTCTTTAAAGGCTGTGTACTATTTCATGGTATAAATAAGCCTTCTTCCTTCAATCAGATATTTTATTTCTTGTTTGGAGCCACCACCACAAGGTTTTAACAAATGGTCTCATTGACTTAATTATGTTATAATATGTACATCTCTAAAAGTCAGCATGCTATGACAGTTATAAAATGAAAAACATAGATCCTCTGAACAAAATATAGTTGTAGGACACAACATTAAAACATGCATAAAGCAATGTGCTTATGTAAGAAGAAAGAAAGCAAACAAAAATGAAAATTTCAATTATTAAATTTTGTCACAAAGTATGTAGCATATATGCAATGCACATATTTATGATTTAGATCTAAAATGCCTCATGTACTCAAAAGCAGTGCTTTTGGAAGATGAGTGAGTCATGGGACACTCGCTGAAGCATGAGTATTCATTCACAGGTTACTCCGCTGATGAGCTCACAGCTGAATGTGCTGTGAGGCCTGGTCATGGAAATGGGCCACTGGGGCATGGTCCTGAAGAATGCATTTTCTCTCTTCTCGCCTTCTGTCTTCCTGGTTGCCGTGGGTTGCACAGCTTTCTTCTGCCATGCCTTTCTGCCATGCTGTCTCTGCCCTGGAGTCAGCCAATCATGGATTAAATCCTCTGAAACCATGAGCCAGAATAAACCTTTCTCTTCCTTTAGCTTGCAGTTGTCAGGTATTTTGTCCCAATGATGTAAAAGTGCCTGATACATTCCTTTTAATTTTAAAACACATAATGTATATGGGTTGTACATGTTATAATTAAAAGCTTCCATTTTGTAGGTGCCTGTCTTTTTTTAACATGTACTGTTGTTGTTGTTGTTTTTGGATGCTATATATTTAGATATACACAAAATACTACAAAACGTATAGCAATTAACCTAAAAGAAGAGCTGAGTTATACTTGACAAAGAAGGCATCAGAAGTGTGTGACTTGCCATGAAATGTTGGAAAGAAGGTATTCTGAAATCAGATGGAACCTTGTCATACTAGGTGTGGATGAGACTCACAGTATGCTGAGCCACTGGGGCCACTTGAGCTATCTCTGTTCTGGGCCTTACCAGTCAGCTTGGTTCAGCCTGGTACAGCATACTAATATCTACTCGCTTCTCTTGCAGAGAAAATTGTGTATATACAAAAGCAAAAATAAATTGAATTTCTGGATAAATACAGGAATATATTTGCATCTACTAACATATATTCTAGAATATATTTTCTATACTAGACTGAGGGATTGAGGTAGGGTCCCTCAGTTAACTACTTTCTTGACATGTGCAAAGTCTTAGAATCAACCCCTGCACTGCAAAAAAAGAAATACACACACACACACACACACACACACACACACACAAGTTTACCAAGTCACTGTTCAATGAATCCAGTCTTAATCAGATTTTACTACTACCTTTTATGAACCTCTGATAATTTGATACTTAAAATACAGTTCAGAATCTTTCTTGGCTAAATTATGTTGTGAATTCAATTAAATTATCTATTTGGTGTCCAGGAGCAGAGATAAGAATATATGAAGGAAGTATATGTTGTTCAAAGCCTGTATGTCACCTTCAAACAGCTGAAGGGATAGCATTTGAAGTGTAGAGTGGGCCTCTTTTGTCAGGCTAAACAGTTCGTAGAAATCTGAGAAATAAAAAAATTTTAGGACATTAACCCACATGTAACCATCACATGTGTCAAAGTCCTCCTGGTTTCTTTTTTTATTATTAATTTTGTTGAGAA
>NDGN011449529.1:0-12358 GCA_002564285.1 Tympanoctomys barrerae
GGATTGAGCTCAGGCCCTTGTGCTTGCCAGGGAAGCACTTATTCTACTGAGCCATCTCCCCGGGCCCCTCTACTTTATATTTATATAAGGCAGATATCCCATTTTATATGTAAGCTGGGTGTGGTGACACAGGCCTGTCCTCCCGGGCATCTTGTCATGCTGTCTCACCTTATTGTCTAGGTGGAACTCAAACTTGTGATCCTCCTGCCTCGGCCTCCTGAATACAGTATTGGAACTACAGGCACAAATCGGCCCACCAGGGACAAGGGTGATTTTTATCATTATGCTCTTGCTGTTTGGCTAATGATCTTCCTAGTAAGGTCATGTGTTTACATGTGTAAGTAGGAAAAATAAGGATTAAAAAAAAAAAAAACAAGTTAAACAAAACCAGAGCTGTGTGAAGAAGCACCACTGTTCCTCTCGGTGTGTGCTGCCCTGCCCTGGACAGAGATCTGGAACCTCAGCAGTGGCAGTATGTGTCTGAGAGCACGGCCAGCACCCCGGCACTGGCCCTGGACCTCAGCTCAAGAGACAGCGCCCCCTGAGCCCTTCCCGAAGGCAGCTGCACCTCGCAAAGCTTCCTGCCTGCTCTCTGGAGGAGATGGATTCCTTACCTGCACAACTGAGATGCCAGTTTTACCTCTTGGTCATCCATACCTACAAACAGCCCCATGCCTTCAGCTGATAGTGGCTACTCTGGTCCCAACTCCCGGGGGCTGGGTCTTAGGAAGAGGCCTGACCCTCACCATCTTACACTCTGAGGACACAAAAATATTTGCTGCATTGCACCAGACTTGGAGAAAAATCTTTTTCCTTTGTGAGAATGTTGTTACTGGAGTGTTCTGTGCTGTGGTGCTGGGATGGAGCTTGGGGCCTTGCACGAATGTACAGGGCTCCACCATTTGGCTCCACCCTGCACACAGCACCTGGCCTGCACCTGCCCTCACACTCTCCGTGGAGAAGGCTCCCTTCCCGGCGTACTGATCTGACACAGCTGAACTACAGTTGCCCAATCCTGTCCAGCCCTCAGAAAACCCCGTGCCCAATCTCTCTGACCAAAGCAAGGTGAGGGCACGTGCTCTCCTTCTCTTACCACTGTCTTCTGGGTGTACAGCATCAAAAGAAAAAAAGGTCAGGTCTAAGTACAAGCACTCTGGGAAGCTGAGGCAGGAAGATGCCAAAATTGAGCTCAGCCTGGGCAATTTTAGTGACTTAGTAAGATCCTGTCCAAAAAATTAAAAAAATTTAAAGGCCAGGGATTTAGCACAGCACAAAGTTCAGTTCCCAGTACTGCAAAAAAAAGGGGGGGGGGCTCATTTGCCCCACAAGTCTTAAGTGTAAGGCTTTGTGCAGCACTAGTGCCATTCCCCTGGTTCTGTCACCTTAGAATAGGGTTCGTTTTTCACATAGCCTGCATTAGTGACCTGAAAACACCCAGGTGGCCCCTGCTGGCATTTGTGGCCATTCCTATCGTGTCAAGGAATGACACCACCTTCAAAGCACCAGCAGCAGAGCCTGTGTCAGGCTGTGCTGGGATGGTGCCACTCTCCTGCCCGAGGACCTCTGGGGCTGTATGAGAAAGAAGCTGCTAACTCAAGGATGCATATTTTTAGTTCCAACACAAGCTGAAGAATCAAAGGCTTCTGGTCCTTGGCCCCTCCTTGCTGCTGCAGATAAATCTGGCTAGCAGTGCGATCGCTTGTTTTGCCATGTGACCTGCTACAAACAGGGATAAGGTGCTACTGCCTACAAAGCTGAGGCCTTGAGCATGCTCGCTGTGCCGGGTGCTGGAGGTCGGCAGGTAGGAGCCCGGATGGAGGCTGCTTCACCGGCCAGGCGGTACCAGAGCCTCTGCGCCTTGATTTGCAGCTGCAGCACAGGAGAAGCTGGTTCTTCTCAGAGACTCCACCAGCCTCGGCCCCAGCTGGGGTCCCAGAGTGCCCTTGGTACAGTGCTTGCCCCTGCCCTATCTTTCACAAATATTAGTTTTTTTTCTCACTCACCAAGTGCTTTGTTTTCCCTGTTTTTTTTTTCTTCAGAGACAGAGTCTTCATTCCTTGTTCTAGCCGGGTCACCTCTCTGATCTCTGTGGGCTTGTCCTTCCCCACAGCACAGGGTCTTTGCACAGGCCACCTCCTCAGCCAGGGGTACTGCTCTTCCTTTCAGATCTATAACTCCACTGAAGCATCCTTTTTTACAACAAGCTTCCTGTGGGCTCTGCCTCGGCCCCTACCCTACCCCATGTGCCCACAGCGCCATGCACCCTGCCTGATGTTCCTCACCCAGATGACTGAGTGAGTATGGTGGTGAACAGTAGGTTAATAAGAGAGTAGGTGGATGATGATAGGAAGAGAAAAGCCACACTGGGTGGGGTGGCACACGCCTGTATTCCCAGCACTTGGGAGGCTAAGGCAGGAGAATTTCCAAAAGTTCGAGGCCAGCTTGGGCTACAAAGTGAGTTCACAGGCAGTCTGAACAATATCGTGAAACCCTGTCTTAAACTCCAAGCCCCTCAAAAAGAAAGTCCATGAATTATTCCACAGCGGTAGGCAGAGGTGATTGCACAGGAGGGTAAAGATGTTTCAACTAGTAACAAAAGCACCACCCTGGTGACTGGCAGATCCAAAGCACAAACAATGTGATCCTTGTGAGTCGGAAACCCAACCCCAACCCTGTTTCCCCAGTGAGATGACTTTTGATGCAACCATCACAGGACAGGCGCTCAGGCGAGAAGCCCAGGGAGACACAGACGCAAACAGCTCTGGCTCCAGGAGCAAAGCTGGCTTCATTCAGCCTCCAGGGGCTGGGCACGGCATGGGCACTGGAGGGCGCGGCCTCACAAGCTCAAGCAAACTAGTCCAAATCCTCCAGCTTGGTAACACAGGCCCAGGGATGACCCAAACACATTATGCCTCATCACCATGCAGCCAGCCTCAAGCCATCCCCCCACACACACATGCTCATGTTGTGAAAGTGACCAGCGGCACAGGACAGTGCCGTGTGTTGGTTGTCAGACTGGAGATCTGCCCTGTCCTTCCACAGGGGAAGGGCAGCTGTTCCCCTCATCAGGTCTGAGCACCTAGTGGGTGCAGATGTCACCAGAGATGAGAGCACTTGAAACCAGAGGTGAGAAATTATCCCCATGGTCTCAAGCCATGATAGCAAGAGAGGGCGGCACTTGCCTAGTCCTCTGCTGCCTGCCTGGAGAAGTCAGAAGGCACACTGTGCAGGGAGGCAGGCAGGAGTGAGTCTCTTTTCACTGCCTGTTTCCATGGTGCCTGGAAGCCTTGGCAAGCCACAGCTGGGAGCCTTGGACAGCCGGGGGGCCCCCAGGGCCTTATCTAGCCTGGGCTACCCTCCAAGGCCTGTGCTCTGGCCTGCCTGGGCCTCAAGAGTAACAGAGGCCACCGGCATGGTGGCCAGGGCTTCTCTCTCACACCTCCCTGGGGAAAGGAGGCCAGTGACACAACAGACAAAGGGCAGAACAGAGTCCAGGTCTTACCCATCCTCCTGCCCAGTCCTGGGGACAGCTCTATGAAGCCTGCATTTCTAGGGTCTTGGGAAGCCCCACCCCAGCAGGGCTGCCTGCCTGGCAGACCCTCTGAGGAGGCGCGCACTCCTTCCTTCCCTCTCTGCCTGACTGCGCACCTAGATGACCAGATAAGGCCTCTTTTATTGCCAGTGTGTTGACACAGGCCCAGCCCCACACTGGGGTAGGCCTCGGCCACAACCAGGAGAGTAAGGATGCCTCCAGGTGGGCGGGGGTGACAGCAGCCTTACCTGCTCCTGGGAATTCATCACTCGCAGCTTCATCTGCTTCAAGTAGGTGGAAGTGAGGGGCATGTTGTAATCAATAATCCCGGAGACCAGAGGGGATGGAGGCTCATTTTCTGGCAAAAAAGAACAAAAAGAACCCCTTTCAGTCTGTGCTGGTCCCTGTCACATATGCGCAAAATTCAACCCAGAAAGGTGGGCCAGAGGCCACTGACTGGCTGCCTGGTGTTGGAACACTTGCCAATTGGCAGGTGTGGGTGGGGAGGCATATTTAATTAAAAAAAGAATTTCACATGTTAAAAGATGTGGAAATTCGGCTTCTTTAAAAACTGGAAGGTGTGGCCACCCAGGGCTCCCATAGCAGACAGCCCCGCAGCCACTTCTTCCACACTGGGTATGCATGCTGCTTGTCACCCCCTGCCCCACAGCCCTTGTTCTGTGGCCCGCCTCTGCCAGTTGGGGTGCCTGCTGGACCCCTGAAGGCATTCGAGCTTCCAACTCTGGTCTAGGTCAGCTCTCTGCCTGCTGCGCACGCACGTGCCAAGCACCCCAGCCCAGCCAAGGCCCGGCCCCATCCCCCAGGGCCCATATGGCTCACAGGTCCAAGCCAGGCCCCGTGCCCCTGCCCTCCCAAATGCTGGCTCCTCCTTAATCACATGCAGAGGGGTGTGTTCCTCCCATGTGCTGCTTTGCTGCCCAGAAGATCAAAGCAATGCATGTTCTTTTTGTAGAGAGTCTGCAAAGTGCAGAGAGATGTAAAGAAAAGTTTACAAAGCCATAATTGTACCAAGCAGCTCTGCATATGCTTCTGTTTATTTTTTCCCTTTCCATATTTCTTCTTTACTTATTTGATATCACAATGCATACTAAAGATTGTAGTCTGTTTAAAGGGGTCGTGGGGTTTGGCGGTTGTTTAACATTTTGTCATGAGTGTTACCATCAAAGCTCTTGTTTTGCTTTGCAGATATAATTTTTAGTGTTGCATAATATTTTACCATAATTTACTTAAGCCATTCCTTTGATTGGCTATATGGCTGGTTTCCCATTGGGACTATTATAAACATCACTGCAGGAAACACCTGTGTACAAATATTGACCTGTGTTTCTGATCTTTTTCTTTTTAGAACTGATTCCAAGAAATAGAATTCGTGGGTCAGAAGGTAGAATATTTGATAACTCCTGAAATCTCTGGTCAAGCTACTGAGGCAACAGTCCTGACTACCTGCTTCTCTGGCCCCCAGTGACCTCAGGCCAGGTTGGTGTCACCCAGGCATTTGGATCTGAGGAGTGTTAGGGGAAGTGAGAATGACTTAGCTCTGATTAGTCAGAGCGCCCTCTGTCCCCACTACACCTACGCCACACGGGAGAGATGGGGCGGGGAAGTAAATGAAATCTCTCCTGCGATGACTATTTCTTCCCCTCCTGAGCCAGCATCCAAAACAAAGAAGATCCTGCAACCATGCACGTCAGGTGAGGGAAGCAAAGCAGATGGAGAAACACTACAATTCAGCATGCATGAAGGAATGTGGAATAGAGGCTACCTGGCAGTGGGAAGGGGACATTATTCTAAAAAGGTACATACATAGTTTCATTTCAGGTGACAAAGAACACCCATAGGTGTTTGAAATAGGTAGTGACAATTAATGTCTTTAAATGGTATGATTAGCAGGGAAATGGAAAAGTTTATGTTATAAATATTTTACCACAGGAAAGAAGAAAAGCACAACAAACATGGGGGGACAGAGAGGACAAGGAGAAACCCAGCTTGGTCAAGATTGGGACAGCTCTGCAGACAGCAGGACGCCAGGTCAGCTGGGCCCCTGGTAGATCAGCAGGGACCTACCAGGCAAGTCTACAGTTGTTATCAAGTTTTACAAAAATGCAGAAGTCTGTCTTGAGTTTTAGTTATGTTGTTACACATAAAGAGTATTCCATTTTTTGTTGAGGGAAGAAGTGTCACCCAACAAGTCTCAGAAACTGGCTTTGAGTAGCTCACTCACCCCAGACTCCTTTTTAAAGAGCTCTTTCCTGATTTGGGGCCAGGAAGTCAGATGGTATGTAAGAAAAATAAGATGCAAAGTTGGGCATGGTGGCGCACACCTGTAATCCCAGCACTTGGGAGGCTGAGGCAGGAGGATCACTGAAGTTGATGCCAACATGGGCTATCAAGTGAGTTCAAAGCCAACCAGAACTGCATAGGGAAATCATGTCTCAAAAAATAAAAATAAATAGATGCATTCTGTACCTCTCCTGGCCAAGCAACATTATCCTAGACTTAAAGTCTGTGGCCACAGGGGCCATTCGGGCTCTGACTCCCCCCGACCGATTGCCTGAGAGGCATCATCAGCAGACATTCCAGGGACTTCACCCAGGTAGAGTTGCTAAAAAAGCTGGGGCTCCTGGCTGCAGATTGCGGGCCTTCGGGCTGAGATCCATTGTACTGTTTCATTTTCTCAAAGATGAGGAGCTTGTCTGGTGAGAAGCCACTGAGCCACCAGGCGCTTGTGGATGTCCACAGGGGCCAGGAGCTGGCTCTTCTCTCCCTGATGCTCACCCAGGTCCTGGCTGAAATGCCACGACTACTTAGGAGAAGTATTGTTCACAGAGTCAGTTATAGACTGGGCATGGTGGAGGTAGGAGGAGGCAAGTTGGAGCCCAGTCTGAGCTAAATAGTGAGGCCCCATCTCATAAATAAATAATATAATAATAAAATAAATTTTTATGGGGTTTTTTGGGGGGGCTTAGGCAAATGAAACATAACAAAGCCTAGTGGCCAGGATGGCACTCCTGGGAGGCAGGAAGGGGTCGTTGCAGGTCTCCCCTCTCCAGCATTTCCACAGAGCAGAAGCTACTTCTAGGACAGGAAGAGGAGGGCAGGATGCCTAGTCCTGAGCAAATCCACAAACCCACCAGAGAACACCTGTCTGGTGTGGCACCTTATGGGCCAGGGGATGTTGCATGTGAGCACATGAGCCATGGAGCAGGCAGCAGGAGGCCAGAGCTTGGCCACACGGTGAGGAGACAGCACAAGTGGTTTTCAGCAGGAGGAGCCCCACAGTCTCTGAACCTTATCAGTGGGGAGGAGCAGACCTGGAGCCAGAGGCTCACAGGCAACCCACACCAGGACAGGAGTGCTCAGGCAGAAGTCCAACAAGGAAGAGGGGTTCCTGGGGCTCACTGAGGAGGTGGCAGCCATGCCCGAACCTACATACAAGCTGAAGGCCCCAGTGGACAGTTACTATGGAGAGTACTCAGGAGCCCATGAGGGTCATGGTGGCTAAATAATCCAGTAGGTTGCTGGGAAGAGAGGTGGAGGAGGTGCCCAAAGGTTTCAACACCTCTTAGCCAAAGAAAATTGAAACCAACCCAGGTGCCAGACCTAGTTTTCCATGGCCTTGAAAATAATCAGTGATATGGGGCTTTGCCCAAGCCAAGGCCACTGCCAACCTCCACAGCTCACACCACCAGCACCCATCAATCACAAATGCTGCAGTGGTGGGGCAGTGGCCCTCCCACCCTCCAGGTGGGACAGAAGGTGGCAGTTCTCATGTGCTCTCACCTTCTGATTCAAAGAGCTCCTCCTCCTGGGATGGCAGGCGCTCTGGGTGCCAACAGCAAGGCACAGGTGATGTGTGGAAGGACAGGGGTGCAAGGAGGGCCTGGCATAGGGAGGCCAGGCCAGCAGCTGGTATGGTGTGTGGGGCTCAGACTTGGAAACCGCTTCCAGGCTTGGAGCCAGCTCAGGGAGTGTGGGAGGCTCTTTTCCAGGGAAAGCAAGCCACAGGCAAGTCCTCCTTTCAGGAGCACCCATGCAGCATTGGGTGGGGCAGGCAGGGATAAAGAATATGGCTTGGCCTCTGGGTTAGGAAGGAGAGGGGGTGAGCATGATTGAGTAGGCCATTAGAGCTCGGAGGAGGGTGGACTGAGGGCCTGGAAGTAGCTCGGGAAAGCACTGTGAGGAGGATTGAGAGGACCCGTGTTCACTCGCCCAGTAAAGGACCACCGAGCATTTGCCAAGTGCTTCTTGTGTGCCCTTTTGCTTGAGGCTCCCAAGAACCCCATGAGTGGGGAATGGTATCAGCACCCCCATCTTACAGAGGAGACAACACCGTGCAGAGATGCCATGCGACTGTCCCACAGTCATACAGGGAGTGTGAAAATAGAGCGAGAACAGGGCAGTGTTTGGGGCCAGGCAGGACCTGCTCTGCAGGGGCCAAAAACACAGGCTGAAAGCAGCTGGGGTGGGGAGGGACAGGAAGAGGCATCTGGAGGGCCCAGACATGGGGGCGACTTGGGGACCTCACAGATACCATAGGCCAACTTGCCCTGGAGCCACCACCTGCATGGACAACCCATTCCCTGAGGAGGTGGAACTACTGTGTCCACTGCCAGCTCATGGTTTACAACCATGCAATGTCAAGTTGTCACACAGGAAAACCAAAATGTGCTCAGCGTCCCTCTCCTTGAGCCAGGACTGGTCTGAGCACACCTGGCTCTCCGGTCCTCCACCCAGGAAGAGGAGTGTGTAGCCCGGAGGCCCTGGGATTTCCCGCCCTAGGCTTTCCAGATGCTCCTGCCGCCTGAAATGGTGAGGGNGGGGATGACACAAGGCTGTCCTGGCCCTGTATGCTGCTGGGGACAAACTGCCTAGCCAGGGAGGCCACTCAGCTTCCTTTCTTTCTAACATGGAGCTGGAAAGAAAGGCACTCTCCCTGCCTCCCTCAAGGAGACTCCATCCTGTCCCTTGCAGTGCCTCCCAGCTTCCTGGGACAGAAACAAGGGCTGAAAGGGGGAGGGACCAGGCACTGGTGTAACAGGGGTTCCTGAGGAAGCCGGGCAGGAAGGAAAGGGAGCTCAGGCCCTCACAGGGAGCAGGAAAAGGTGTGGGGGGGGCACCTGTCAGCTGACAAGGTCAGTCCTGCAGGCTGATGCTTCTGGCCAGGTAGCAGACAGGGGAGCCTTTCAGACCTGAAGCTTGCCACAGGCAGCTGCCAGAAACCAAGCCCTTCTCTTCTATGCTGTGTCCCTGGGCAGGGTTTGTGTGCTGTGGTGCCCACCTTGGTGGAGGCTGGTTGTGTGTTTCTGTGGGATCACCTAGAGACTGGCAGCCTTGTGTCTGGGTGTCATGGTACAACACAGGTGAAAAACGGGCACAGGGAGCCCAGGTACCCTATTCAAGTCTCATTTTATCCACCTGCATCCTCACAGCCCCAAGAAGACCGTGTTCTCTGAACATGAGAATGTGAATTCTCCTGCCTCCTTCTCTGCCTCCTAGGAGAGCTAGCTTGAGTGACTTCACCCAGCACTTCTCTGTTAATAGCTGTTCCTAGTCTGCCTCAGGACCAGGCTGCATAGCCAGGCCTCTGTGACCCAAGCCCACACTTCTCCATGTGGCTTCCTGCTCCCCCAACCTCTCACCCTGTGAATAAGAAAGCCTAGTACCTGGGACCCAGAAATAGTACTGCCCTGAGGACAGGCAGCGATGTCTTCCATCCTGCCAGAGCAAGCCAAGGAAAGAGGCTCCGCACAGGGCCCACTGAGCTGGTTTATATTCTAGACAGCTCCTGGCTGTGATCTTCCTCCCTCCCTCCTTCTTCTCTTCCCTGGGTGTGGGGGCGCAGTGGTGGCAGCCAGCGAAAGAGGAAGCGGCCTGCTGCTGTGATGAGTGTGGCCATGGAAGACCTTGCAGCTTTCAGTGAGGAGCTGGGGGAGGTGAGGAGCATCCTCACTGTCAGGAAGGCAGAGCAGGGGAGTGGAGTGTGGTGCCTGAAGTCACCCAGGGCGGCTCACAGGTGCAGCCCCTCCTGGCCCTGCCTCTGTTCCCCTAGGCACCATGGGGCTGACTCCCCTAGTTACTATGGAAACAGGACAGGAATGGGAGGGGGCAGGCTAGGGGGTGGGCAGAATCCAGGCAGGCACAACCAGGACACAGGCCCCTGGGGCCTAGACAACTGCAGGGTGGGCAGCAAGGCAAAGAAAGTGCCCCCAGCTCACTTGCCACATTGGCCCGGAGCTGCAGCCACATGACAAGGCTCAGGCCACACAGGGAGCATCCTCAGAATCACTCAGACACTTAACCCTTATCATGTGACCCCCATAGCCATACCTACGTGTTCCACTTGGCTGCCCATGCAGGCATGTGGACTACCTCCAAACCTCAGCAGCCCCCTGAGGGGCTGTTCTTAACTCCATCTCAGAGGAGAAACTGAGGCTCAGAGAGACTTGCAAGACTTGGCCAAGACTTGCAGCAGTTGAGGTGTAGTCCATATCCACACAGCACTGCCTTGGAGCCCTGTGCTGACACCAGAACCAGAGCTATGAGGTTTGGATACCAGCCGATGTGCCCGGATGGAGCAGCCATGGCCCAGTGGCCTCTGGATTTTGGTGAGTCAGCTGATGTCAGAAATTGCTTACATGCATCAGGCACCACGACAATGAGAGGAAAGCACCACCGATGGTTGTATTCTGAGGCCGAGGTCATTGCCTGCTCAGCTCTGTGGCTGACTTTTCCTACCCAGCCTGTGGACACCACCTGAGCACCCCCCGAGGAGCAGCCCCCTCATCCCCACCATTCTCACTCTTCCCATCCTCAGGCAGAACTCCTCAACTTTAGTGATGCCTGCCAGCCAGAAGCCCAGGAGCTGGCACAGGGCTCTGGGTAGGCCTCGAAACACTGGTAAGCAACCCACCTGGACACCATTCCCCAGGGCAGAGTGATAACCGTACCAGCCCATCTCCTGGGTCCAAGTCACCTGTGGGCAGATGGGCATGGTGTGGAGGTGAGGTCCTCACTGGTCTTACTGGACAGGACAGGGCAGGGAGCATGGACATTGATCCCAGGGACCAGCTTCAGCGACCTTCAAGTCTTCTGTACATTTTAACTAACCCACACCCATGGGGGTTTACTGACCTGAGACACGCAAGAGGGCACCCCTATAACCACAGGCAGGAGGGCACACAAATCACTCACAGGCACCCATGTGGAAACAGAGGCAAGCATGAGACCCAGGCAGCCAGCACAACAGCGCTCAAGGGCTGGTGCCCATTTTCCACTGGAACCTGGCTGGGAGTAAAGGGCTGGTCATGCACTGGAGAGCAGGAGAAATGGGGCTGCTGGCTTCTGCGTGAAACTTAACATTTAGAAAGAGTTAAATAAAACAGAACAAGGCTCCCTGGGCAGCATCACAAACCCACACTGGCCTCTGGGAATAGTGACAACTGCTCCACCTGCACTTTCCTCCTGTGCAGCTAAGGGTGGGCCCACTGGTGGGAGCCCCTGTCCAGCATCCTTCACCCACAACTCCCTACCTTTGGGTTCCAGGCCATTGGAGTTAAAGTGCATCCTCTTCTGACACTCGGTGCAACTCATCAGGAAGCGGGTCACAGCCTCTCGTGGGAGGAAGGCGTAGGTCTCCGCAATCTGGAGAGGAATCAGTTTGCTGGTCATGTCAACCCATGGGGACAAATGGGCCACCCAGGCCTGTGCTTTTGAGACAGGTACTGGGGATTTTCTGAGTGTGGGGGCAAGTGTCCCCTATTCTGAGCTATGAGGATGAGCCTGTAATTTTGCTGAAAGCCATTTTTTTTTAAGTTTTGAAGAAAGGGGATTAAAAATTGCAAAAGCAAAGCATTTAAACATCACCTAGTCTTTTTGGGGGGTATCTTTTTGAAACAGGGTCTCACTATGGCCTTGAACTCTTCGTATAGCCACACTGGTCTCAAACTCACAGTGATCCTCCTGCCTGAGCCTCCCAAGTGCTGGGCTTGCGGGTGTGCACCACCATGCCCAGCACCACGTCAGCTAGTCTTTAGCTTGTCTAATGAGCACTGGTCCTCTCAGAACATTTTACTGCTAGAAAGTGAGCATCACTCTAGAGTAGGATGAGAAACATTTCCTCTTGGAGGTGGATAAACCGAGACTCACTTATAAATTAACTGGTTCTGGCTGATAAGCAGAACCCGATGCTAGGGAAGAGCTGCGAAAGGCTAGCACCAGAGTAGCAGGCATTTCAAAGTTGACAGGCTCTTAGGGATCCTTACACCCCTGGTGACTAAGGCCAAAGAGGCGAAATAACTCACCTGAGGTCACACAGCTCTTTAGAGGCCATGCTACCTCAGGTTACCCAAAGAGAGAAGAAAGGGCTGGCAGAGAGGAGGGAAGGTAGAAATAAAAGGGAACTGAAAGACGAAAGGACTGGGTAGGAGTGAGGAAGAATGGCCGTGGGCCAGGGGTCCAGCTTTCTCCCCTTGCCCTCAGTTTTGAGAATCTTGAGGGCCCTGGCTGTTGCCTGTGGGGCCAAAGAGTCCCTGCAGCCCCAGGTTTCTGTTGCAGGTGTCACACACGCTTCCCGGAGCCCTGTCCTCCCGCTCTTCTCCACTAAGGGGCAGCATCACCCAGGCGTTCCGCCCTCGCTGCAGCCTGGCTGGGAAAGTTGGTGGAGGGCTGGGGTTGCTCTAGCTGTATCTGGCCTGCCTCCCCGCGGACAGTGGGCAGCACCATCTCCTCCCATGGGGGTGCGTGAATGCCTGCTACCCTCGGTGGTGTCCAGCTGAGGGGGGTGAGGATGTAGCAGGCGGGGGGGGG
>NDGN011449530.1:0-10041 GCA_002564285.1 Tympanoctomys barrerae
GTGAGGTGAATAACTGGAGTACGTCCTGATACACCGGTTCATCTTTTCCAGCTTTTTCTATTACCCCGCGTAGAACACAGAACAGTGAGTACTTCTCACAATTAAATCAGCATGAGTCCCAAACTACATGGCTGCAAGTATTTTTGATACCACTCACCATTTCCTACTAAGAAAAGTTGGTGTTTCCATTACAGATGGAGAAACACACTCACATTAGTTTCCTTTACCGAATTACTGACCAAGGTCCTTGATGTTTTCTGAGTTTCCTCTCATATATAGTACACTGAAACTTAGATCATCTTCCTCATGAAGCTTTTCAGTTTACATTGGTGTGGTCCACAGTGACCTTACTTTAATATTAATAAAACACTACTCCCACCAAGGTGAAAAAAAATTTTTTTTTGCAGAACCGGGTATTGAACTCAGGCCCCTGAGCTTGCCAGGCAGGTACTTATTCTACTGAGCCATCTCCCAGCCCCCAAAATTTGGCTATGATGTTTCTCCCCATTCCCAGGTCTAGATCTTGTAGTGTGTTTCCGTTTCATCACTTCACTTCTCTATACTCACACCACAACTTGGCCTCTCCGTGTTTCTGTACCTCGTCATAGCTTTTGTACAGTTTCTATAAGCATCAAACCTCTTGAGCAATCGCCACTAACTTCTTTGTATTCGGGAACCAGCTCAGTCTTCAGCATGAGGGATCTGACTGCGTGAGGGGCCACGTCTGCACCAGAAAGAGCCGCAAGAATGCACGGCCTCAGGTGGACAGAGGGCTCATTCTGTACGGAGAAGCAGCCAGTCACAAAATCAATTTACATGTTGCTGCTCTAATAAAAAGATATACGGGAAAGAAATCAATAACCCCTGGAAAATGATAGTTATTAATATTGTCACTATTATGAAATAATAATTTAAGTATAATAGGATAAGATTTCGTGTACCATATTGAAGATACAATGAATAGAAAAGGTAGGGTTCAAAGATAAGTAAACTACAGCAGAATCGCTGAGCAAAAAAAGGTTTTAAAATTAAAGTCGCAGTGTAAATACGTGAGGTAGAAATAATGACAGAAGCGGAGACAAGTCACACAGATATTCGTTGAAGGAAATGAGAAAGTGATGATGCTGCGAGCAATCGAGAGACATTGAACAGCATGCGGCATTCTCAAGATGGAACATGGACCCCTGCGAAAACCTTTGAGGGATAGAACTAACTATGGAAGATTTTTCACTACAGTTGTAATTTTTTGAGGTAGGAAAAGATTTCAAGGTAGGAAGAACAGGTAAGAAAGACTACAGTACACTACAAACTCCACGTTCATAGCTATAAGGATGCCCCTACAAATATTAGTATGTTAACGCCAAATGAGCTCACTTTGGCAGTCTGGGGGAGAATTGCTATAAACACTTGCAGACAAGAAGCCATTTACTGGCTCTGAAGTTGAAGCAACCAGAAAAACAGCTTTCCTCGAGAATGCCCAGAAGTGAGTTAATGCCCAATCCCAAAGGAGAGGAGGGTAAGCACTTCACAAGCTTTTGCTGATCAAGACTTTCACGTATCTGAGCTCCTGCACATCAAAGACTTCCTGCTGGGTTTGCTTACCCTTTAACTTAGTCCTAGATTTTTAAGGACAGAAGCTCCTGATGTAGGTAAACATTGTGTTCCCTCCCGTATACTTGCTCTTCCTATTACAGAACGATGCTTCTGGAGTGTTTTTAATCGAACAAAAATACTGAAGTCCCTAGTGGCCTTCCAACCTGAAGTCCCCAGTGACCTTTCCTCCGAGACTTGTAAGTTTCCAGACACCAGAATTCAAATGTGAAGTAACCAGAGAGCTGCCTTAAAGGATTAGGATGCAGGAGCCAAAAGGCTGCTCAGGGAAAGATCAGATCACTGAGGTCAGGGTGCTCAGAGTGGGTCATTAAGGTCAGAGCGCCCTTCTGAAAAAACCTAGGCTGGAGTGTGAAACGGTAAGCAGCCCGTGGGTGGAAGTGAAGCAGAAGAACGTAAATAATTTATTTACCAGGTTTGAAGAAGTATCTAGAAAAGCAGAAGCGCATTTGGTAATACAGTTTTAAACTCAGTTGTGTTAACATTTCAGAGAAAATGTCTTTTCTGCCCTGAAATATCAATTGTTAATTTTACTGCTTGTTGCGTATAGTCACAAGCTAGCTAATTAGTGGCAGTTCTCTGTCTTATGATTAGCAGGGATTATACTTGTTGAAAGTTGGATCTAGTGATGGATGACATTGATTCTTAAATGCCAATTTCCTTACATTACATTCCATAAAATATTTGTAGAGATCCAGTATATGATATTAATTACCTTATCATCTTTAAGTACTTAAAAATACAATTTAAATAGCTTTATTTTAAATTTTAATTTCTGCTTTTCTTTCAAGATGGTTTACAGAAAACTATTTTAGTGTTGGGACTGTTTCCCTTTGTCTTATAATTATATTTAAAAATTTACAGGACCATGACAAAGATAATATTTTGGAAACATTAATTAACAAAATAACCAAATGGAGAATTACAATGAAGCATACTGGGCACATGTCATACGTTTCATTTAAAAATACACTATTTAAATATAGTTATTATTGTAAAAGCCTTGCATTTAATGATGTATTGTAATTTATAGAACATTTTAATATATATTATCTCATTTGATGCCAACTAGAAACAGGATTCAATATATCAATAGTGAAGTTAATTGTGAAATATTTTGGGAATTAAATGGCACTGGGTCAATTTAGAAAAATTGAACCATATTTGCATTTTTAGCATATGATTCAATTAAGCCTGATAAGATTATGTACTTTATCTTGTGTTCACTGAATCAAAGATAAATTCATATGACCTAATGTTATTAATGTGTTATAATCTTTGGCTCTTTCTTCCTCTGAAGCCCAGCAGGCACTGTGCAGAATATGGCAAGTTCCCACAGTACAGAGTAGCAGTAAATTTTTGAGATGTAATTCTGTTGTCTTTTCATCATATATTTCTGCAGCACTAGTGCCAGTATATCTCAGATTCAGCAAGATCCAATTTTTGCCAGTAAAATAAAAGCCACTCCCAAGATTTAGGCTTTCACTTTGCAAAACAATTCCCTTCAAAATCCACAAGATATGCCAAAATCATACCAAAATAAAAAAGTGTGGCTGTAGGAATAATTGTTGCTCTGTATGAAAATAATGTTACATTAGTCACTGTTTCTGATTGTACATTCTAATCCATGTAGGAATTTCAGGGTGAAATACACAGTAGTAAAAGTTATCTGCAATGATTAATTTAACACTTTCAAAATGAAGAAAATGGCTATTATGGCTTGTAGTTAGATGTCCTCCCAAAGCCTCATGTGATCATAGGTGGGGCTTTCTCAGACATGGTTGGATATAGAGTGTGTCATGCTTCAGCTGGTATCACTACAATGCTAGGGTCAAGGACACTAGGATAAAGAGTGTGAGTGCTACCCGCCGTAAGTCATCTGGCCAAGATATAAAGAACAGAAAGAGCTGTGGTCATCCCTTGCTGCTTTGCTGCCTTTTTTGCTGCCATGAACTATTTCTCCTCCGCAATCCTAGTCTGCCATGCCACTCTGCCTTGGAGCCCACCGATTATGGACTGAAATCTTCGCACACTGTGAGTTAAATAAACTTTTCCTCCTTTAACTCTAGGTGTCAGATGTTTTGTCTTAGAAACAAGGAAATTAGGTCTAACAATGGTTTACAACCGTGAGGACATGTTAGTAAAGTGTTTAGTCAGAGAGCCCCAAAGATGATGTTCAAATTGTGTGGTCATCTTCCAAATGACTCAGAGGAGTCCTGAAGCCTGGGCTATTGCCCTAAGAATGGTGTTTGAAACACTTCCATTTAGTAGGACTTTACTTGCATTTAGTAATGTTTCCATCTAATAAAACTAGATATCAGATGGGTACTTTTACTTCATGCCAAAAGTTTCTAGAGTCAGATGTCTCTGGTCACAATGCTTAACTTAGTTGGAACAATATACCACAAAAGCATCCACCATAATTATACCATTTAATCCAATTTAGTCAAGATTTAAAATCTTTAGCTGGACACATCAGTGTAAACCTGTAACCCCCGCTACTTAGGGGACTGGTGCAGAAGCACTTCAAGTTCAAAGTTAGCTTGGGCAACTTAATAAGATTCTGTCATAAAGTAAAATAAAATAAAATAAATAGCACTGGGATTGTAGCTCATTGATACAGTGCTTGCTTAGCACAAACCAAGGCCATAAGTTGAATTCCTAAGTAACAGGAAGTCTTAAAGTCTTGTTTTCCAGAATTTTATGATTTTTTTTCAGTTTTAAAGAAGTCTAACTCAGTCATATGAATATATTCAATGTTTCCAATCTTGTATACATTCTAATTATTTCATCTTTTTACAGTAGTGTCCCAACTTTCCTCACTGAAGCAAATCATAGCAACCAGAAAAATCTTATTCCAAGTCCAATTTTCCTTGGGATAGCTCATCCAAATACTCACATCTACTAAAAGTGTAGGAAAATCCACCTATATAACTATATTTCATTGGTGTAATCGTTGATACATTGTGTTAACTTGAGTTTTGAAGCTTAATTAAATAACTCAGCAGTTCTATATCCTAGGGTGTAGAGGACACACTCATCAGTGCCATTAAAACTCCAAGATGTTTTAATGGCTAATTTACTGTGTCAATGTGGGAAATTTCACTAGGTGATTCAGCAGGAGACCAGGATCCTCACTGTATAGCCATCCTCACCCTGTGCAAGAGGAGGGCATGGAGATGGTATGAGTGCTTTATCTGCCGTAGGGCAGATAGCCTGCACACACTACAAGGGAGAACAGAGGCTTGTACTTCCCCCAATTTTTGCTTTCCTTGCTTTACTGTGTTCTGCTGCCTTGACCTATTGCTCTGTGTCATGTCATCCTGTCTGGGAGGCAACTGATTAGGTACTGAAGCCTCCAAAGCTGTGAACTAAATAAACCTTTCCCTTCCTCTTTAACTTTGGGTGTCAGGTATTTTGACCCAGCAATGAGAAAAAAAGTATTTAAGACAATTGGTTTTATGTGCCTTGCAGATGTATTAGTTATATTTCTTCAACTAAATTTTAAGCTCATCATGAACAACACCGACTAAGTGACCTGCTGTGGGCCATAGAAAGTGCTGTTCGTTTTCTAAACACAATCCCAGGCAATGACTTAAAACTCAGGATCAAAGTTTTATAAATCCTATATTACCTCCAAATTTATGATTAATGTTGAAAATCCTTGTTTGTTTGGGAAAAACAGTATTTACAGTCATTTTGTGTCATACATGTGATTATGGTTTATTAATTCTATTAGCCACTAGGAGGGCTTTTCCCAGGATTACCCAATTTTCACATTCATGGGACTTTTAGTGTCATTTTTATGAATGCTAATAATTCAGAGGACAGTATCATGAGGTAGCAGTAATTTTAATTTAATATGTTATGTGAAGTCTTTTGCTCTCCTCTTCATTATTCCTAGGGCTTTAACATAGAAGGAAAATGTCATCGTACATTGTCTTTTACAATTATCAGCTCTGGGCTAAAAATGGCAGAGTTTAACCTAATAATTAGAAAACTATTGAAACTTTCCAGAGAATTTCCAGTTTCTTAAATATATTGTGGATATAAAATACATCTCAAAGGTATCTGTGAATATCAAACAAGAGAATACTTACAAAATAATTGGCCTTTTATAAGTGGCCTAAAGAATGATTGATCTTTAATAAACATTCAGTAAACAGTAGCTATAATTTATTTATTACTTTACATAAAATTGTTCTTCCTATTCTCTCAATCTCTTAGGTCTCAAGGAAAGTAAAATCATAGCCCACTCAAATAACAGGGAGAATGTAATGCACATCTAAGCCCTTCTATTTGCTGTCATAAATCAGGTGTGTATACTAGAGCACAATTTATTGTACAAAAGCACTTATATATGCCAACTTTCTCCTACCTCATCTTTTTTTCCAGTTTTTAATGTAATCATTTCCTTTTAAAAAAAGCATTTTATTATATGCTAATCAGTTTCATGCAACCCTGTTCTAAAACTTTGCTCACCATGGTCCAATTTTTTAATAGAGACAAATGGCTCACTTATGAATTATTCCAGTCATCTCCCTCTCCTTGTTGTCTCAAGAGATTCTCCTCTGCTCTCATTTTCTTCCCACACCCTATCACATTGATTCTTCTGAGCCTCTATGTCTTAATATCAGAGGGAAAATGACAGGAAGAAAAATAAAAACAACAGCAATATTTAGGCTGGGTCAGAAAAAAAATCTCAAGGAGTTTCAAAAGTGGGAAGCATTGAGACAATTGTGTTGTATAAATCAAGAGCAGAGAAGGGATTTAAGAGGTAATTCTGTGGTTTTGAAAGACAATGCTATGTCCTCTTCATGATATTCTAAAACTGCAAGTAGACTTCTGGGAAGATAGCAGTGTAGTAAGCAGCAGTGTGTTGGACTCTCTGGGTTTTAGAATCTGGACAGTGTAATATAACAGTTTGCAGAAGAAAAGGAGGAAGGTGGATTCTGAGATCCAGAAAGGTGCTGAAAAGAGAATTAGAGCCCACTGGGAAAATGAGGAGACAAACTTCAATGCAGGAAGAGGAGGTTGCAAACTACAGTTTCTCTATGAATCTTGGCTCAGAGCATGAGAGAGTGGTGTGTTTTATGCTCATATCTATAGACACAGTAAAGTTGAGTGATCTCAGAGGTCTCCAGGGGAAGTGACTTCAGAGGTATCCATGCAGAAATGTATCAGTAGAAAGGAGCAGTGGAGGCTGAGAACCACAATAGCTGGTGAGTGACACTACTCCCAATGTCCTTTTGAGGTGGAGCTTGACTATATGCCATTTTAGGGAGGAGCCAGCTGAGTCTGAGACTCAGAGCAGCCTTGGGCACGATCAAGCTACAGACCTGCAGCTCACCCAAGATAAATCCCAAAAGCACTGAGATGGAAAAAATCAAAAGCCAACCACCAGAACTTTCTGAAATGGTAACAATGGAAATAGCAAAGCAAATAAATGAATCCTTAGAGAAAAACAAATCAGAAATAATTTCACAGCTAACTAAAGAGGTAATAACCATAATGCAAGTCATGGTTAGTCTAGAGTAGGTTGAAATTTTAAAAAATAGATACAGGAGCTTAAGATTGTGGTAGAATCCATGAATAGCCAATATAGGAAAAAAATGGATTCCACGAAACAAATTCACACAGATATGTAGAAAATTAAACATTTTATTTAAATTATATGCAGCAGAGTCAAGCCATGTGATCTAGAAGACTGGTTTATGGTCAGTGATCATCAAATGAAAAACTTCCAAAAAATAGTATGAGGAAATAAAGAATCAATCTGCTAAATGATGCAAAGAAGATAACACAATCTTGATATGAATAAATAAAAACATAAGAATAAAGCACAAGGGACATAAAATCCTATCCACAAAAATAATGGCAGTGAGGGTGTAAATCCTTGAAAGAAAACAATCTTTAACTCACGTAGACATATCCTACAAAATTATCTTCCAAAATCGATTAATTGTCTTGATTATTAGTTATATATCTAATAAATTTCTAAATATTCTCTCTTCCTAGTATGTGACTTTAATGTGTTTTTTTCTTATAATATATTACTGAAATTTCAATTCTCCAAAGAAATTAATTATAATTTTAGTAAGTGGATTACTTTCTTAGGGAACATTTGTTCTGTTTGTACATCTTTTTTGCTAATCTTTTCTTTTCTTCTTTTTTTGGTGCTGGTCTAGAATGAATCCACTAGGTCAGGCAAGCAAATAAAAAGAAGGAAAAAAGAGAACCAACCACAGGAAAATAATATGCCAAAGATAAGGCAATACATCAGATCAGAAATTAGTACAATTTAAATTAAGCAAAGAATACACTCTTAGTTACTTTTCTTACTAAGACAAAATACTCAATGCCCAAAATTAAGGAAGGAAAGGTTTATTTAGCCCACTGTTTATATGAAGGTTTCAGTCTATAATCAGCTGACTCCAAGGCAGGGTGTATAACACAGGGACAAAGCTTCAAAGTCACAAGAACAAAATAGATGAGGACAGAAAGCCTATTTTCCTCTCTTACAGTGTATGTAGGCTTTCTACCCTAGAGTAGTTCCTTTATACCCACACCATATCTGTGCCTTCCTTTTGCACAGGCTCAGGATTTTTACAAAATGAGGACCTTGGCTTCCTGCTGAGTTCCTTAGTTAAGCCTCTAAACTTCTCAAGTTGACACAATGTATCAACCATCACAAATCTACCTTTTTTCAACTTGGCAATCAGACACACTTCATTAAACCAGTTTCCAGATGCAAAGATCTACTTATTATTCCACAACTCTAAAATGATAATACAGATTTAACAATTCTTGAGAACCAGTATTAAGTCTATCAAGAATATATTACATTAGAATGATAACATTCTGCCCTGGGACCCCCAGCACATGTACATTCCTTTATGCAAAAGACCTTGAGCCATCTCTGAGAGCTGCCAAAATCCTAGCAGTTTCATTACTGCTAAAATGAATGGCATAAGATAAATATTTTCACACCAAAAACTACAAAAAGGGAGATTCGAAGGCTTGGAACAAATAATTCCAAGATCCAGCAGGGCAGACATTAAGTCCTGTAGTTCCACATCCAGAATCTGAAGCAATCCGTGCCTTGTGTAATTCCACCCCTATGGTACTTGAGGTAGTTACAGCTTTCAGTGTTTCTCTCTTAGGCTGACTTTGCTCTCTCCTTGCAGCTTTCCTTAGATGATGCGTGTTTCTGGCTTTTCTAAATCTCTGGGGTCTTCACTGCTTCTCATTCACAGATTAACACACTTCCCTCCAAGGTCCACACTGCTTGGACTTCAGAGCTTCTGAAATCAAGGTAGAAGCCTTTCTAACACCATAAGTATTGCATTTTGCATGCACCTAAAACTAGCACCATGTGGATGATGCCAACATCTTTTGCCAGCTGGAGAAGTAGCCAGGCATCTTTCCTTCTAGGCTGTAGAAGTTAAGTGCCTGGATTGCTGGGCACTTTGAGGAATACATTTCCTATGCTGTCACTATTATGGAACCCAGCGTGTCTGCCATCATTTTGTAACATGGTGCTCTGTGGCTTTTTCCTGAAAGCAAATTCTTTCACTTTCACAGTTTTAAGGCTACAAAGGGTAGACTTGTTGCTTCTTGTGATGCTCTCATGCCATCTTTTCTGTTCTCCTGTTCCTTCTCAGCAATTGAGATCTCCTAAACTCTACCTATCTGTTCCCCAGCTTTACTGGTGCTTTCGTTTTGGAAAAATTCATATTTAAAATCATTTTGATGGGCTCCTTGCTCTTGATTCTCAACATAAATCTGACTAAAGAGCCCCCACGGTAGCCACTGCCTCAACATTAGACTGCCTTGAGATTTCTTCTGCTAAATTAATTATTCCCCTGTCCCTAATCTCAATCTTAGGCAAAGTGTCTGATCATGAACAGAATTTAGGAAGACTTTCTGCCAAGCCAAATTATATCTGTGCCCTCCTCTTGCACAGGCTCAGTACTTTCACAAAATAAGGACCCTGGTCTTGTGCTGTTTCTAATTTAAGCCCCTGAACTTCTCAATTGGATACAATATCTCAACTATCACAAATATAAAGAAGCAATAAATCAAAGAGTTCTTGAAATGCCTGTCATTCTGGTCTTCTAAATAAGTACTACTTGTTATAACATACCAATTATTGTCATTCTGTCACTCAAGTAAATGTTTGGTTTTTTTTTTTTTAGAAAAAGGGTAATACATGAGAAAAAGAGACAAGAAAAAAAAGTCACAGCACTGTACTGCTACAATGCTGTATATGGTAAGATTTCTAAATTTCTGTGTAAAATATGTAATTGTTTATTCATATTTTTAAAATATTTATTATTTTTAAATTTTTTCTCCATATTCTGTAGAGACTTAAAGTTTAACATATCAATACTTGATAGAAAATACCTGTTCCATGTTATGCCTAAGATG